>JBBPKA010000113.1:0-104155 GCA_038088995.1 Guyanaporus albipodus
ACACCAACACCAGAACCCGTTCCTGCCATACCAGGCAACGTCGTCGCGGAAGGCGAGACCGGAGAGGTAGGGTTGGTGGTACCCGTTCCGCCTGCTGCGCTAGAAGGAACTCCCGGGGCTGGGAACCCACCTGGTACAGCCCCTAAGCCACCAGGGCTAAGCCCAGCCCCGCGCATCATTGCAGACATCTGCATCATGGTACGGAGCATTTCAGGGTTCGACCTGTTTGGTAGCGGTTAAGACTCGATAGAGATGGTCATCGACAGCAACAGATACGGACACCATTTGCCTAAACTGCTCGCTTTGGAAGACCTCGCGTATTTGGGGTCCGAGCGAGGCGAGTTGTGGATTGAGGGCCATGATCTGGTCGAGGATGGCGGGGTTGGACATGAGGGACGACATTTGCTGTATGAACTCGGGCGATTGCATCATGTTCTGGAACTGCGAGCAGCGAGGGGGGTGAGACGGTAGGTACAAGGATGATGATACCGACCATGTTGGGATCGTTTTGATTTAATCCCATTTCTGAAAACGGGTTGAATCCTGCCATGAGGCCGTGGCCCATGTAGCTATTGAGGAGGGTGAGTGGGTCTGAGGGGTTCTGGCCAGCCTGCATTGTGGGGATTGCCTGAGGCGATGGATTCGAGGAGCCAGCAGGGTTCGACGAGCGCGCGGTGCCTTTGACCATGTGAATCGTATGTGACGACTGAATCTTGTAGACGGACAGCGCGTCTTCATCCTGTGACGCGATTAGACGAGCGTGGCATGGAGACAGGCATCGGCACCTTGAGCACTCTGCCTGTGAGGTAGTCTCAGTCAAAGATCTAAGCGTGTGAGGGCACATCGGGCACGAACCCGAGTAGATCAGTCTCTGTCGATCTGCCTCGACGTCCGACTTTTCGGCGATGGCGCGCTTGAGGTCGAGCACGGTCTTGTCTGGGCTTATAGATATCTGGATCTTGAGTTCGCTTGGACCTTTTCGAATGAATATGTGAGTAGTGAGCAGGCGAAGGAGGAGGAACAGGAGGAGAAGGTAGTACTACCTTTGACGTTGATGTGAATTTCATCGTCGGCCATGGTGAGAGGGAAGACAAAGCACGACTTGACACAGCCACTCGCAGCACCATGTCCTGCGACGACTGCTTCAAGACCGTCCCGCACACAGGCAAACCTGTCGGGCGCACAGAAACCATCGCCAGCGTCGACACGTACATCTCTGAGCCCACAAGGAAAGTCGACGAGGGACAGAAGAAGATTCTACTCTTTTTTTCCGATATCTTTAGCCCCTTCTACCTTAACAACCAGCTCATCCAGGACTGGTTCGCATCCAACGGTAACCGTCGAGTTTCTGCGTGTGATACCCCCAAGGCACCGTTGACACGGACATTAGGCTACACGGTCCTCGGCCTCGACTACTTCTTCGGTGATAGGCTGGAGACGCTCATGAATGATCCCGGCTTCGTCCGCCAGGCCTGGATGAGCAAAATAGCCCCCAAGGCACGCGAGAGCACCCCAAAGTGGGTCGAAGCAGTCAGGGAACACTACGGTCCGTTGCTGTGAGTCATCGCGTGTGTTGCTGACGCTGGATCAGGTACGATCGGCGTCAAGTACTTTGCAGTCGGTACGCATCCGTCGTTGCATTCGTCGCTTTGCTCAGATCTTTTGCAGGATACTGCTTCGGAGCGCCGTATGTCTTTGCGCTTGCAAATGACCCCACTTTCAACCTAGCTGCGGGTGCGTCCGTCTTTACCAGATCGTGGCCCCTATGCGCTTAACCCTATCCCCCAGGCGCCATCGCACATCCCTCGGGCATGGTAGATGCAGAAACGAAGCAGCTCAAAGCGGAGTTTATTGAAAACTGTGTTGGTCAGTGATCGCGATTCTGATGGAGTCGGACGGCCTTGACGACCCTATCTCAGCGCCCATCGCCTTTGGCTGTGCGGGTGAGTAATCGTTCATGTGCATGGTCGTTCGCGTCACCATCAACGGATGTGATGTATTTTAGAAACCGATGCGGCCTTCCCCACCGAAGCGCGCCGTCAGACCGAGGACATCCTTGTCAAGAACAAAGCGCACTATTACTTCCAAGTCTTCAGTGGTGTCTCGCACGGGTTCGGCACGCGTAGTGACACAGGAGACGGTGCTCAACGTGCGTTTGTCCTCCTGATACACATACGTTCGCTCACCTCACAGCTGCTTACTCGTCGGCAGGCTTTGCAAAGGAGGAGTGCGCACGCGGGTTCTTGCACTGGTTCGATAGATTCGCGGCGTAGTCGTGCTTTATTCTCCTGGTCGGACGCTTGTGAAGAGAGTATGGTCATCGTGATCATGAAATGTACGATACGCGTCTTGTTGCTGACTGTAATGCGATCAGTTGAAGCTCCCCCTTTCATCGCCACGCACAGTTCCAGGATGGCACGTCCGCCCTGCCTCCGTGATGGGACTCTCCACACAATCATACATATGGCCATGTAAGTAATCGATTTCTGCTCCGCGCTCACATGATGACTGTTTCATATGGAACTTAGAGACCGGTGCCGGAGGAATTATGACCAAGCCTTCTAATTGCAGCGGACGGTCCTCGAGATAAAAGGCTCGTCCGTCGCACATCAGTACCCGCACACTCCACACACTCCTACTTCCACCATGTCGACGATCGCAGGTCCCCCAGGCGCGTGCTGCTTCACCGGCTTCAAACACACTGGCATCCCTGAGGGCCGCGTCGAGGAGCTCGGTGGACTGAACACCTACATCGCTGAACCAAGCGCAGGCGCAGCGTCCGGACAACCAAGAAAGGTCCTGCTATTCCTCGCGGACGTGTGGGGATCGCTCTTCATCAACAACAAGTTGCTGCAAGATTACTTCGCCTCGACCGGTGCGTCTCGTCGTCGGGACGTGTGTGGCAGCCCTGATGTGTCCTCATGCTCATGATAGGCTTCACCGTGCTCGGGCCCGACTACTTCTATGGCTTGCCCATCCAGGATCTGCCCAAAGATCAGTACCCAGATGACATAGCCAAGGGTAAATGGGCAAACGACTCCCTTGCCAAGGCCCGCGAGGTCTTCCCCAAGTGGTTGGAGGTCGTCAAGGCCAAGTACGGTGAGCCCGCTCGTGTAGTGCACTGTCCCCTTCCTCCGGACTCATCGTCCGCCTAGGCGCTGACACGAAATACGTCGCTGTTGGTACGTATCTGATGTCCATTTCCATCCACTTCATCGAGTCGGCTGAACGATTGCCCCCCTCTTTCCAGGCTACTGCTTTGGCGCTCCGTTCACGTGCGACCTGGCTGCCCAGGGAGCCATCGAGGCAGGAGCCATTGTCCACCCGGCCTTCCTTGACGAAAACCATTTTGAAAATCTAAAGCGTACGTCTTCTTTTGTCGCCCCTCGTGCCCCCCTGATCTGATCACTCGCATCGCGCTCACGCTGGCTCTCCCCACCGACAGGTCCCCTTCTCCTATCCTGCTCAGGTGAGCCTCCGATCTGCTTTTCTTTGTCTTCTTGACCAAGCTCACCGTCTTGCCCACAGAGGAAGACTTTTCGTTCCCCCTTGAGAAGCGCCGCCTTGCGGAGGATATCCTGGTGCGTAACAAGGCGGGCTACTACTTCCAAGTCTTTTCGGGCGTCTCCCATGGATTCGCCGTGCGCGGGGACCCGAACAAGGCGGACGACCGTGCGTCTTTCTCTCCCTCTTGAGCGGGTGGTTTCGGGTGGACTGACAGACTGCATTTCCGAAACAGGTTGGGCCAAGGAGGAAAGTGCGCGTGGGATCCAGCAGTGGTTCACCCGGTTCACGGCGTGAGTGAATTCGGAAAGCGAATAAGACGATGCGATGACATCGATCGGGCGTTTGGAATGAATTCGAAGGATAGAGAGAGGAGTTTAAGTTGTATGTTGATACGCACGCGAAATGGCATCATCATTTTTTGCTGGCAATGTGGATCTATCGGAGAGAACCTTTGGGTGATTTGGTGGGTGATCTTAAGTTGTCGGACACGACGTTCCGACGGGGAACGAAAGTGCCGACCGGCATGGCCCGCCACCCCGGCTGAACGGACCGAGCCTTTGACCATTTGTTAATGTTCTACTGCCAACCCCGGAAACCATGGACTCAGACGCAAAGCAAACCTCGTTTGTGTGACGCCGTGGCCGACATCATGTATCGATCCCCATCACGAATTCGAACAAGACAAACGCCAGTATCAACGCCTGAATAAAAAACGACGGTATCCAAGTTGCCTTCAAGCTATCACGAAGAGGAGGGAGGGGTGTGACAGACCTCTGCCAAGGCTCACATCATGACATGGTCCGTCGCCACTGCACGATCGCTTGCTGCCAGCTGGCGGTCCGAGTCCACTCGTCACGGTGCTCGTGACTTGACTCCTAAAATTCACTCTCAGAAAAATATAGGGCGGAACGCCTCCAGCTTTCGCTCACCTATTGTACACGACGTCCTCAAAGGAGATGACCTCTGACGTGGTAAGCACTGCATCACACCCGTTCTTCGTCTTCACAATAAGCCTCGCTCAACCCACCGCACGGCATAAACTTGCTGCAGAGCCAGGTGCGCCCAATCCAGCCAAGGGGTCATTAGCAGACGCTGAGTCCAAACTATCAGCAGACACCCCCAAGGCAAGGCCCGATTCAGGGGCTTCCACCGCATCGTCCATTTCATCCCAGACATCGCCAGAACCCAAATCCGAGCTCAAGAAGGCTAAGAACGGGAGATCTGGATCCAAGAGAACCCCCGAACCCGACTCCGACCCGTGCGCGTGCAGCTGTGGCAAGTGCTGCTGCCACGGATCGTCATCCGAGCGGAAACACTGCGTTCGGTGCCACACAGACTACACCTTCAACCACTCTCAGGCGTGCGCAGTGCCCCACGTGTTTTATAATCTCGACCTAGAAAATCTCGACAAAGACCCGGACCCAGTGGATGTGTCCGTTCGGTCAGTTTGTTGCGGTGCTGCGGTGCAGGGAGGGGAGCCTCTCGACTGTGAGTGGTCGCAGCCGTCCCCTTGCTTCATGGGATGGCACACGACTCGCGTGGACGTCGCCGAGGAGCAATACAATGAGTTGAACGTTCTGCGTTGCGATCTGGACCCAGAAGGAAAGTGCCGGAGAGCTCAGATGAGGCGCCATGTCCATTGCGAGCATCTGTTTGCTAATCACGTCAAGTATGTCGAACTCGACTTCCAAGATCGTAAGAGTCACTTGAAGAGAAAAAGGGACGAGGAGAGTGATGATTTTGAAGATATGTATGAACATGTGGACAAGGATGAGCCAATTGGCACAAGGGAGCTGAAAAAGAGGAGTGGTTGGTGATCATTGGAGTGCGGTATGGAGCGTAGTATCGCTGAAAAGATGTGCTTTGAGGACTGCATTCTCTAGACGGTATATATTCGAAGGAGAGAGATGAAAAATTCTACGGTCGTGGGTACGTTGTTATGTTGATGTCATAGTCAATTCAAGTCAATTTTTGAGGCTGGCCCAGCAAACCAAACAATTGAGCTCAACAAAGTCTTCGTGGCTTTGTGTCGCCCGGCCATCAGTGAGCTTGAGTACTGAGCGTCTACCATGATGATGTGGATACATGCTGTCGTGATGGTTGCGTCTCTGAAATCACCTCAGCGATTGCGAACATGTATACCCACTGTGTATTGGTATTTGTTTAGTCAACATAAAGAGGGGCTACTACGGACTCTTGAACATGGCGTGGATACTCCTTACAGATACTTTCTTCGTACCATGTCCTCCGAGAAAGTTGCTGGCGTGGTGAGCGTTCTATTCACTTTCCTCACTTCACTCATATGATGACGTTGCATCACCCAGCATCGCACCACTCCAGAGTCAGATGCTCCCAAATCATCCGAGGGGAAGCCCACTAAAGTCCGGTCCAGTGCAGAGGCAGAGCAGGAAGACTCTGAAAACAGGACGAAGAAAGCCAAAGTTGACTCTGCGGAGGCAGACGAGACCTCATCTGAGGACGAGGATGAATCAGTCGACCTGGACGACGAAAACGAAGACAAGATAGGAGTCTTGGACAAGGACGAGGACGAGGAATGGGAATCAGATCGCCAAAAAACGCCCGAACCCACTTCCGGTCCCTGTACCTGCCGCTGTGGTGGGTGCTGCTGCCATGGTGCGTCATCGGAAACACCTCAGCACTGCGTTCGGTGCCACACAAACTACACTTTCAACCACTCCCAAGCGTGCACGGTACCGCACATGTTTGCCGCTGGTGAAGTAGATTTTGGCGACGAAAGTCCCAGAGACCTGGCCATCCGCTCGCTCTGCTGTGGGTCTACCGTGACGTGTGGGGTTCCTATCAAGGGTGATTGGACCCAGCCGTTCCCTTGCTTCATAGGGTGGCACACCACCGATGTGGATTCCGTCAAGGACCAGTACAACGGCTTCAACCTCCTTCGTTGTGACCCGGACGATGCAGGAAAGTGTCGTCGAGCTCAACTGAGGCACCATGCTCATTATCAGCATCTCTACGATGAGAAAGTGAAGTTCAGCAAGGTTGATGGTCAAGATCAAAAGGGACACTTGAAGGGAAAGAGGAATGAATTGGGTGAAGGATTTGAATTTACTTTCGGCCATGTGCACAGGGGAGAAGTGATGAGTGCATGGAAGAGAGCAAGAGAACGTGGATGGTATTGAATTTGTCTGTTATGCATTTAACAAAACAGTGTGCCCTGGAGAATGGCAATGATTTTCTCGGAGTCGCTTGATATATATCATGGCGACCACATTAATAAATATCGTCTGCACACAGGCTCATCGCTTGTTTTTCGCAAACGTATGGCACGTATCTAGCCCAGTATTTGTGTGGACATGCGTCAGACTCGGGGACCAATAGGCATTCGCATATTAAAGAACATACCATGTAACACCAAGGGGTATGTATAGCTTTATCGTCTTATCTGGTGTTGTCCAAGGTTAGTCGCGATAACCGGATGCTCATGTGAGAGGTATTGATGGATTTAGAGTGATTTTCTCATCTGTTGCTTGTCAGGCACACTGTGCACAGCCCAACCAACAAGCTGAACCAAGTACTGAAGCACTGAGTGGAGGCACGCATGGCCGTTTCTTTTGAGCCATCGTGATGATCAAGTCTGCTGAGATCTAAGTGGGTATCTGATTATGGTGAATAGGATGCCTGCCAGTGCGAAGTTGATCAATGGTACGTACTGTACCGGAAGTTGAGACGGCCCGACGACTCAAGGTGTACCTTAAAACCCCATGTGGTATCATCGTAGCCGACTCGTGCCCTTCCTATCCATTTTGTTCCGGTACTCTTCCTCCTCCTCGCTTCCTCCCCCGTGCCTTCAACATGTCCAAGGACAGCAGCCGTGAGTCCTACGACAAGGAAAGAGGTGTCGAGAACGCAGACATCGAAGTGTTTGCCGTCGAGGATGCTCCCGACCATATGATTGCCAAACGTTTTGGCGTCCTCGGGCCTCTTCTCTCCAGACTGTTCAAGAGTGGTGTTGAGGCAAGAGGTGTGGAGCGCGTTCCAGAAAACCAAAGGGAGACGAAAAATACGTGGAACAAGTCCGTATCGTCCACGTTCCGTCGGATCCTCGGAACAGATACTCATCGTCCTTTCCCTCCGTAGTTTGTTGATGTGGTGGTCCGTCTGTTTTTTTTTTTTTTTAAATTACTTCGAGCTCGTTTGCGTACCTCACCGATGACAGGTCAGTCAACATGGTACTCACCACTATACCTGTAGGCGTGTTGGGCCAATACGTTTTCACTCTAACCCTATCGTACGTCTCCGATTCCCCGTATCAATTTACAGGTTGTGCTTAGTCTTGATTTAGCCATGCCGTTGCAACTATTATATGCTTCTCTGCGCTCGGTGGTGTGGCGACGGCATTTATTGCCACCCTTGGCCCGCGTACTGGCTTGCGTACTATGATCATCTCTCGTTACAGTTCGGGGTATATAGGCGGAACCTTCTTCTCCGTTCTCAACATTCTTACTCAGTATGTTTTGCTTCCAGCTTTGCTTACCGGTCCCATTGACACGCAGACCTTAGACTCGGCTTTGCTACAACGACGGTCATCCTCGGTGGCCAGACGCTTGCATCGATCAATACAGGCACCCTTCCCCTCGTTGGCGGCATCGTCATCATCGGTATTTGCTGCCTCATTCCCTGTTTTGTTGGCTATGATATGGTCCACGTCTACGAGCGATACGCCTGGATAGTCTCATTCTTCATCATGTGCTTTCTCTATGGTCTCGGTAGCAAGGCTGGATACGACGTCGATGCCCAAAAGTCGGTGGAAGTCACCGGTCGAGCACTCAGTGCCAACATTCTTGGCTTTGGTGCGATCATTTTTGCCTCCGTCGCAGGCTGGGCTCCTGTTGCAGCCGACTATAACGTCCGCATGCCAGTCGACACGAATCCCTGGCGTATATTCATATTGACCTTTTGCGGTCTGTTCTTGCCGATAGTATTCACCGTCACCCTCGGTGCTGCGCTGATGACAATCACTGATCCTGCCTATGTCGCTGCTCTTGGTTCGGATGGGAACACGGGTGCATTGATCGCCAAGGTGTTATCGCCTTGGGGAGGCGGTGGAAAATTCCTCCTGGTTGTATTAGCGCTGAGCGCAATGTACGTCTTTTGGTGGCTTAACTGAAACTTCTGCTAACGTGTCGACGAAAAACCAAGCTCCAATAACATCCCCAATACGTACTCTGCCGCCCTCTCTATACAAGCGCTCGGTCGCCCGTTTGCTGTGGTACCGCGCTTTATTTGGGTGTTGTTTGTCTTCGTGATCTATACTATCGCGGGTGTCGCTGGACGAGAGCATTTCAGTGCTCTCCTGAGCAACTTTTTGTCGATCTTGAGTTACTGGATAGCCTTCTTCATTGTCATCGTCACCGAAGAACACTTCCTATTCCGGAGACAAGGGGGTCGGTTAGGAGGATACAACCTGGCAGATTGGGACAACCCTTCCAAGTAAGTTACGCCCTGTTCATTCCCTGTGGCTGTCGTAACGGTGCCCTGACGTCCTTCCGCGCGGCCCGCTCTCCCATTATCCTTTGGTTCCTTGTTGTCCGCTCGCAGACTTCCAATCGGCATCGCTGGTATGTCGGCTTGCTGCTTCGGAATAACCGGTGCGGTAGTCGGGATGTCACAAGTGTGGTACACTGGACCGATCGGAAAACTCGCTGGTGCGGGATTCGGCGCCGATCTCGGGTTTGAGGTACGTTTGGCTAGTTCCTCAGGTCGTCGTCCGTTCCCATTGACGACGCTTTCTATGCCGTGCATGCGCAGCTCGCAGCGTGTTTTGCGGCCGTGACGTTTCCACCTTTGCGGTGGTTGGAGATTCGCCTGACCGGGAGGTGAAGGGAAGGGATATAGTGTACCGAGTCGGCCAGGGTCTTTCGTGCGGAGGGTCGCACGTACACGAACTGTATACTCTTTGGGCGCAAAGTCCGATCCTTCGTGGTCGCGTGCAACTGGCAAAGACGTGACATCAATACCCATAGATGATGTCATGTCGTATGCAAGTGTGTCGGTCGTCCAGTGCCCATTAGAAGGGTCACAAGTTACCAGTGGTAGGTCTACGAAACCGATCAGTGCCACGTCTCCGGGGGAGAGACAGGAAAGGATGTAGACCTTGCAAACGTTGATGGGAACGGTTCAGATAGACCGGAAAGTTGTCAATACGACCCCTTGAGCTAGTAGCCGGAGGCATGGAACCGAAGGTCTGCTCATGATTTACATGCCAATCCGATGTACGAGGTGTCCGAGTCCCGTCAAGAACATTATGCCAGTCAAACCGTTTCTAGGACCGTCTAACGTGTCGACAAGGGAAGCCGCACAAGAACAATGTCAGGTTCTTGTATTTTACCGAAGCCCTTTCGCGGTTTGATGGATTCCATTCCTGACCGATCTCCGGAAACAGTGAGTGGTAGGCGTTCTGACTACTTTCTGGGAGCCTTTCTAGAGTCCGAACGCCGACTGCATTTTGTCTAAGACGGTGTTGAAAGGGGTCTAAAACGATACGTTCGGCTTGGCTAAATCTCGATATGTTGTCCATTCTTCGTTCTCGTAGTGGGTTAAGCAAAGTCAAGGCATGATTCGTCTGTCCCCAACGGATCTACGAGAGGAGAGAAGAAGACCGTCATTACGGAGTAATTACCTAGTCCCGACGGTGTTGAGCTGCCAGTGAAGGTCCTGCGTGTCATTCGCGAGTCTAGTATGGTGACTAGTGTCACCAAATTGGTAATGCTTTCCCATAC
Organism: Guyanaporus albipodus; assembly: GCA_038088995.1. Taxonomy (NCBI): domain Eukaryota; kingdom Fungi; phylum Basidiomycota; class Agaricomycetes; order Boletales; family Boletaceae; genus Guyanaporus; species Guyanaporus albipodus. Next base: position 10,266 of record JBBPKA010000113.1, read on the forward strand.
AGCGCCTGAAGTTGTTCTCGTCCACGTCAATCCGACCACGACAGCGACAGGGCCAGCACAATGTCAGAGTCACCCTGCTATACGGTCGTCTATGAAGATACCGCGGAGACCCCATCAACACAGGAGTTGCGTTCTACTCTCGAGAAGGGGTCTGATGAAGACAAGCTAGACACGTTGCGCAAAGTTATTGTCGCGACCATCAACGGCAATCCTCAGGTTAGCACACCCAGCTTCTTGCACACCGATTCGTCGACCGATGTTCCCTACGTGTAACCCACGTAGCCTGCGTTGTTGATGCCAATCATCCAATATATCATGCCCTCAAAGCACAAACAGTTGAAGAAACTACTCCACTTCTATTGGGAGGTTTGTCCGAAATACGACGACAACGGAAAGTTGAAACAAGAGATGATCCTTGTCGTGTGCGTGTGTTTTCTTTGCTATTCCCAGAGTTGCTTTCTCAGTCGTGTCTCTTAGCAACGCTATTCGTAACGACCTTGTTTGTTTCTTTCCACATATGCTTTTTGGATGACTGACGTGTACGGTTTGTAGCAACATCCAAATGAATACATTCGAGGCGCTACGCTCCGCTTCCTGCAAAAGATCTCGAAAGATGTCGAACTCCTCGAACCACTCATTCCTACTCTCCGGGCTAACCTTGAACACCGTCATTCCTACGTTAGAAAGGCTGCCGTCTTTGCTCTCTATACAGTCCATCGCGAACACGAGTCACTTGTCCCTGACGCTGCGGAACTGATGCAGACCTTCCTTGCGGCAGAATCTGACGCGACATGCAAACGAAACGCGTTCGTATTTCTAGCAAGCGTTGCGATGACGAAAGCGGTTGAGTGGTTGAGAAGTGTGTGGGACGGGGTAGCCTCGATGGATGAGGGGCTCCAGATGGCCATCATCGAAGTTGCTCGCATGGATTGCATAAACGATACCGCTCACAAGGTAAGTAACCTTTCTGCATGCCGTCGCATGTCTGCGTGCTCAACTCTTTTCGCTGATGGCGGATAGCCTCGCTACATTCGCTGCATGTTCGAGTTGCTCAATTCGTCGTCACACGCAGTAAAGTACGAGGCCGCAACCACGCTTACTACACTCACTCAAAATCCTGCTGCTGTTAAAGGTGCGCTCTTCGGTCATTTTGATCCAAGACACTGCTGGAAATTCGCATAACATCAGCTGCGGCGTCGTGTTTCGTGAACCTTGTTGTCAAGGAATCCGATAATAATGTCAAGCTCATCGTTCTCGAGAGACTTGATACGCTACGTTCAAGGCACGGAGGCGTGTTAGATGGACTTATCATGGACGTATTACAGGTTCTCTCTAGGCAAGTTTGATCTTTCACTAACCCTTCTCTTCTCTTGACATTGTCACAGTGCTGACATGGAAGTACGCCGCAAAGCGATGAACATCGTCTTGAGCATGACCTCCACCCGGAATATTGAAGAAGTCGTGCTCTTCCTCAAGAAACAGCTTCAACGGACCCAAGAACACGATTACGACAAGGCATGACTGCTTCCTACGTAGAGTCCGTCACATTCTTACCTCCTTCATAGGCACCCGAGTACCGTCAGCTTTTGATCCAAACTATACACATCATGGCAATCAAGTTCCCCGAAGTAGCCGCCAGTGTTGTGCATGCCTTGATGGATTTCCTTGGTGACTCTAATAACCCATCTGCGTTGGATGTCGTCGCTTTCGTTCGTGAAGTTGTAGAGAAGTTCCCGTCCCTGCGCCCGGCGATAACCGAAAAGTTAACGGCCACGCTGAGCAGCATGAAGAGCGGAAAGGTGTTCAGGGGCGTCCTTTGGATACTGGGAGAGTATGTGGAGGGTGTACGTGATATCGAGCAAGTGATGGTCGAAGTCCGAGGTGTGCTCGGGGAGATCCCAATTTTGGCGGCTGAGACGAGGGAAGCGGAAGGAAATAATCCGGTCGAGGGTGGCGAAGAAGAAGGTACTGCTAGTGGCTCGGGTGGAGGGACAAGACCGAAAGTATTGGCAGACGGAACGTATGCGACGGAAACTGCCTACACGACATCCGCGCCAGTGGAAGCTTCCATCAACAAGTCAAAACCGCCACTTAGAGGTATGTCTATGAGCCAACCCTTCAGTCACTCACGGTTGAATCCTTTTGCTTAGCGCTGATCTTGGGGGGTGATTTCTTTACCGCTGCCGTTTTCGCGGCTGCCTTGACTAAGCTCGTGCTTCGGTACGACGAGTCGAGGGATGACCGTGCTAGAGCCAACGCCCTGCGGGCAGAGGTAAAGTTCGATTGCTTTTGATGCTACTGCCTCATGCAAACGACTCACAGGTGATGCTTATCATGACATCCATCATTCGCGTCGGTCAATCGAAATTTGTCACGGTCCCTATCGACGAGGATTCTAACGAGCGCATCCTGAGCTGTATTCAGACCCTCAGTGAACTGAGTGATCGCAGCGAAGTTAACGACATTTTCCTAAGAGACACTCGTGTTGCATACGGAAAGATGTTGGGTGCCCAGGAGGTACGTCTAGTTTACTCAGAGAGGTCGAGCCTGAGGTTGAGACCTCGAACAGAAGCGTGCGGCGGAAAAGAAGGAGGCAGAAAGCACCAAGGAAAGCATTGTACAAGTGGACGATCTCTTGAATTTCCGGCAGTTTTCGAAGAAATCCGCAGACGATGCGATAAACGTGAGTTGAGACCTGCTCCTATTCTCGCTATCTCAACCCTCTTGGTAGTATGCGGATGATCTCGGTAAAGCTACGGGTGCTGCTGAGGTGCAGGAAGACTTCATCTCTAACTTGAGTAGGATATCTCAGCTTACTGGTGGGTAAACTTGATATCTACATGTCGTACGACGTTATAGCATATGCTTGTTTTTTTTAGGTTTCTCGGATCCGATATATGCGGAGGCCTACGTCAAGATGCATGGCTTTGACATTCTGCTGGGTAAGTGACTTGTTTAGTTGGGGTATCTTGGACTAACGCTCATTCAGACGTCCTCCTCGTGAATCAAACGCCCAATACCTTGCAAAATCTCTGCCTTGATTTCGCTACCTTGGGAGATCTCAAGCTTGTTGAGCGACCTGCGGTCTACACCATCGCTCCCCATGGCTTCCAGAGTATCAAAGCTACCATCAAGGTATCCTCGACAGAGACTGGTGTCATCTTTGGAAGCATTCTCTGGGAGGGACCCGACCTTGCAGAGACTTGCGTGATCCTGAATGATATCCACATCGACATCATGGATTATATCAAACCCGCCTACTGCAACGAGACTCAAGTGAATCTGAAAACTGACTCACGGAATTGCCTACTAACGACCTATCCTCCACAGTTCCGGAGTATGTGGACGGAATTTGAGTGGGAAAACAGAGTCAATGTGTCGACGAACATGCCGTACGTCTGTCTCACCCTGACTCTGCTCTACGGGAGCACTGTTTGATATCGATCAGTGACCCACGTGACTACCTCAAGCATGTTATGAAGTCGACCAACATGTCGTGCTTGACGCCTGAGGGCGCAATGTCAGGCGAGTGCGACTTCCTCTCTGCCAACATGTACGCCAGGAGTCTTTTCGGTCAGTCCATCTTTTTGAAGCGTGTATTGCCGAGGCCTGGCGTCTAATTATCGAACCTGCGCAATATGTCGGCCCTGCAGGTGAGGACGCACTTGCCAACCTCAGCATCGAGCGAACGGAGGCGGGCACCATCGTGGGGCACGTCCGAATTCGGAGCAAAACGCAGGGCATCGCGCTGTCGCTAGGGGATCGGATTACCATGTGTAAGCTATGTCTTTTTTTTGTCCCGAGGTCTCTAATTTCTGGTCTCATACTCACTCCTCTTTCTTATCTTGGCAACTCCCACCTCCACCGCGGTCATGGACTCGTTACAGCCCAAAAGGATAACAAACCACCGGTATAGCAGTAACCACGGTGTTGGGTTGTCTATGCGGCGTTTGTGTCTCGTTCTTTTTATCGAAAAATGACCCTGTTCAGAGGCAATCACTATTTTTCTTCTCTCACGTTTGGAGCGCTCGGAAGCGACGCATCTGCGACTTTTTTTGAGGCTTGACAGGCGATCAATGGTCAGCGTTGATCCATTGTACCATTTGAATATTACAGTAATCGACTCCTCGGGCAAGTATCTGACGTGCACACCGGTCCCGAAGCGACCGGCGCACGTGCCCACAAAACCATCTTGTTGTTCTTGGGTGTTGACTTATTGCCAATTCATAGATGGAAGACTTCTCAATCACTTGAAGGGTCAGTTCGTATTATACTATCCACCTACTATAACAGGTGAATGTTGGATGACGGGCGATAAGCTCACCGCCAATGAAGTGGGCGGAACATTCTTTCTCGAACAGCACGCGATGGGTGGTTCAACAATTTTTCAAGGTGAATACGCTGTGCGCCGACGACCAAACAGTAGCTTTTCGCAGGGCAATGAATACATCCAATTCAGCTCAAGTTGACATGTATGTGTGCCGCATCCCCGCTGCAATGCGCTAACACGGTTCTAGAGCGAAACCGACCACTATCCATGGTTCATTCGATTCTCTACCGTATGCGGGCTGACTGTTTGTTGGTAGACATCGAGCTCCGCAATCGAGCACACCGCATGATCCTATTTGTAAGGCAATAATATTACATCCAACTTTCCGTAGGTGAAGTCTCTCGACAGACGAGAATCACCAAGTAAAAAAGTTAACCATTTGGAATGAACGTTTCTACTCGTCAGTCTTTATCTTCTCTTCTACGATAGAGAGCTAAGCACTATCAGTGAGAGGAACGATCATTCCAACCTCATCCATGCTTACGAGCAGCACCGCATGCAACAGGACAAGCTAATTGGCGCCCTCGCAGATACTATCGGGGGGATACTGGCAAATTGAAAATGGCGGTGCGATAGTTGTGAGGTATCATCTCTTCTACTGATGCATCTTCTCAAATAAGTGCTCGAGGGTATCCCTCTCCTCTGCAACAACAGCTTTTTCGGCGGTTTCCATCACTTTCTTGTGACTGCACAGCAACGTAGGGCCGCTAAGGCAGACAAATGTCAGGCAACAGAAGCCGTCACCAGCGCAAATGAAGCGCTGCGCATACCCGGTCTCGCACGCGCGCTCATTGGGGTCGTGAATTCAATGGTTTCCGATGCCTAAAGCACTCTGACCGGATTACAGAGTTCACAGGTATTCGAGATTGTATGGGACGAAACTCAAGCTGCAGCTTTTGGATTAAATCCTGACCCAGCATCTTGCAGAGGTATTTGATTTTGATTGTCTCAATGCCTCCAGAGCTATGCTCATGATGTCAATTGTGGTTTGTGGCAGGTTCATTCTAGAGGCATGCTAGTACTGTCTACTCTGCTTCCTATGAATCAACTTGCTACAGGCTGACCAGTGGTTGCATCCCATATATTCATAAGAGCCAGAGACAATATGGGATTCATTGGGTGAGTAGGTGATAGAGTTAACAGAACTAGTATGCCTCTGAAATAGACCTGCTATAGATTAACCAATGGTTGTATCCCATACCCTGATGGTCTTATCATGAGAGCCAGAGACAATATGGAACCCATTAGGTGAGTAGGCAACACAGTTGACACCATGAGCATGTCCTTGGAGTGAACTTGTCACAGGTTGGCCAGTGCTTGCATTCTAAATTCTTATGGCCCTATTATGAGAGCCAGAAATAATATGAGATCCATTGGGTGAATATGCAAATATAGTTGACAATATGAGTATGCCTCTAGAATGGACCTTCTACAGGTTGCCTCTGGCTTGAATAACAAGACCATTAGGATTTGAAATGCAACTACTAGTCAGCCTGTGGTAGGTCCATTCTAGAAGCATACTGATGCTATGTATGTATCTACTCTATTTCCTACCACATGGCCACTTGTTCTACTGATAATCTATCAAAGTGTTCAGAATTCAGAATTCAGTTTTATTTGCTGACTTATGGTACAGTATGTGAATGGTTTGATTAAATCTTCTAGGTATTTATTACTTTGGTTGAGTAGCCTCTTGGCATGGAAATTCCTTTCTCCTGCCTTGTTACTCTTTGGGTGATACCCTTGCCCTATTGACATTGATAAATCATTATTTGGGGAGCCTTGCATTTTTTGTTGGAGAGAATATCATTGGTATTTAGAGAGCTAAATGACACTATAGAATAGGTTACAGTAAGTACAGTACATAAAGTCAAGGTACCTGACAGATTTATGAGAGGGGTGAAGAAGACTGTCACTGAGTAGTTGCCTGGTCCTGACAGTATTGAGCTGCCAGTGAAGGCATGAGTCCCTGTGAGTTACTTACAAGGGATGAAGCAAGCTGGCCTAATGCCCTCATCACCAGTGCATGGCAGTCTAAGATGCAGCAATATCCAAAGATTGAGGTTGTTCTCAACCACTTCACTCCAACATGACAGCAGCAAGGCCAGCATGATATTAGAGTCATTCTGCTATATGGTTATCTATGAAGATACTGCATAGATCCCATCCACCCAGGGGTTGCATTCTGCTCTCAAGGAGGGGTCCAATGAAGACAAGCTGAAGAAACTGCTCTACTTCAATCAGGAGGTTTGTCCGAAAGGCAACGACAACGGAAAGTTTAAACAAGAGATAATCCTTGTCATATGCGTGTAGTTATTGTTATTATACAAAACACGGAGACAGGGAATCATAAACACAACACCGTTCACTTAAGGCATGCGCACTAGCAATGTGGAGCCTTCAAAGTCTGTTGTGCCGACGACTCAATTTTCCAACCCCTAACCACTAGCCCTAGCGAAGCTCCGATCTATGACTCCACCACCGTTATCGAAAAGCGCCAGCCTACCTGGCCCCATGACACGCACATCACGAGCACATATCCCTCTTCGCGCGTCGGTGATCAACGCCAAGCGATTACTGTATGTTGACCGTGCGGATGCTGGCCATCAATTCCTTCAGCGACGTCTTCTCCCAAATCTGAACCATGATCAAGCTGTCCGTTGCGACCCGCTTGTATTGATCGCGGGCCGATGGAGCCAGTAGCAGCGCACCAAACCGCTGCCTCAGCTGCACGACGAGCCGCAGCGCGCGCGTAGCTTCATCGAACTGGGGGTCGCCGTTAGAGAAGTCTTGGTCGAGCAGGAAACTGGCCCAGGGGTGGATGAGCAACAAACCATCCATTCGAGGCAAATCGTCCGTGATCTTCATCTCCACCTCTCCAAGCATTGGCGCTGTTGTGCGATAGTTGGGGAGATCGGAGTTGGGGTCTGGTTTCGGGACAGTAGGGATAAGGCTGGAAAGAGGAAAGACAAAACCAGGAAGCCTGAGGCAGCCAGAAATCACCGATAACGCGGATATATCATGCAATCGCTTGTACAGCACGATAGAGAGTGAAAGATCGCGTGAAGATGAACGCAGTCTCTCGATGTTGCGGTCGAACTCAGTGGCCTGAAGTGGTTGTGGAACATGTGGCGGGTAACTTTGGTTGTAAACAGTGAGACTGGCAGGGAGGTAGCTATAATGAACACTTGGTTGGCCGGTCCATGCGAGGAGAGTCACGTTTTTGGAACGGGCCAAGATATGTTTTAGAAGCCGGCTGACTGCTTGGTTACCTTCGCCGTACATGATCGGGAGTGCAACATTGAAGATACCGAAGAGACAGTGTGCAATGTCCTCTTCGCGCTCGGTCTGACGCCCCGAGGCCAGAAACAACTTTTCCCAAGGCTTCTCAAGCCCGGGTTTTAGTGCATCCAACTCTTTTGTGGGGAGGCTCGTCGCTTTTTCCATTTCGCGCAGGATGATTTCCGACTCCTTGTGGTTGAAGATCGTCAACCCACGGTAGGGCTTCCAGTCCTCTGTATAGAATTGCACCACCTTCGACGCCATGTATTCCTGGTACGTCCATCCACGCTGGTTCCAGATGCTCCGCCATAGCAGATCAAGCTCGTTTGACTCGGACGAGACCCCAACGAGATGAACGATGGTTAGCGTTGACCCACTGTACCATTTAAACATTGCAGTGATTGCCTCCTCGACGACCCTCTTGTTGCGTTGATCGATACAGCAAGTATCTGACCATGCCCACCGGTACCGAAGCCACCGCACGTGCTCACAAAACCGCTGTATCTTACTGTTCTCCGGCGTTTCTGGCAACTTATAGACGGGGGTCTCCTCGATGACTTGAAGGTTCGGTTCGTACTGCCGCCACCTGTGGGACAGCATCACATACTGGTAGAAGTCCTCCACCTCCTTTTGAATACGGGAAAGATCGAGTAGAGCAGGGGTTGTCATGGAAGAGCGTAGCTCGTCAAAGATTCGCATTTCCTCGAATGCCTCCTTTTGCCTTTCCTTGTTGTAGAGACGGCCGGTATCGGTGTCAATCAGGACACTTGGCATGTCATCGGTTTTTTTCTTGACCGCCTCTCGAATTTCAGAGGTGGCATCGACGTACTGATGGCGCAGGTCTATTTAAATCCAGACATCACTCTCCGGTGCATGTCGCATTGAGTGAACGACTTACCCCGAATTCGTGGATCGGGCGACTGCTCGAGCTTAAAGAGCATTTCCTTGAATGCCTCGTACGCTTCCTTGTGATGCCTCATGCCAAGTAGTGCAGTATACTTTCCCTCATACCCTTCATGAGACGATGGGTCGAGCTTGATAAGCTGATATACAATAATGCTGAACAGTAAGGTTCGTCTTATTGACAGAATGTACAAGTCGTACCTCATTGCTATGCTTGAGGCGAATATCGTTCACATTTGTCGGCTCGAGTGAGAGCGCAAACAAATAGTATGTAATAGCATCTTTATGATTCTTCAAGTTTCTTGCGTCGTTGCCCAGCCTCTCTAGCCTCTTGGCGCACCGTCCTCTAAAGTCTAAATGATTATTGCGTCAGTACCAGCGATGTTGTTATTGAAACTCCATACCCAGCTCCCACTGCTCATGCTGATCATGGTGGCCTGTATCCTCCTGGAATTGATATTGCATTTGCGTAAAGCACTCTACCGCCTCCTTGAAGCGGCCTTCCCTATACAGACTGTCGCATACGGCCCGGAACACAAGAGAATCTGAAACCCTAAACTAAACGCAGGTGTCACTATCACAACTCAAAGGATTGTAGGAAACACACACATTGACAGCAGTGCTCATAGCCTTCTGCGTGGAAACATGGGTTAAGATCGCGCTCGCCCATTTCATGAGAACAGGGTCGGGGTCCGAGGGACCGAGCGAGAGCACATCTGCGTAAACAGAAATAGCCTCATCGAGTTTCCTGGCATTCAATGCTTTCTCTCCGATTATATCGAGCTTCATGACACACTGCTGAGTAAACTCTGATGGTAGAATCAACAGACTGTCCGAACGCGTGAGGCCGAGACTCACCGGAAAGCCAATCAGAGAGAATCTTGTCGGCTCTCATATCCTCACCTAGGGTGTTCATCATCTCGAGAACAGACGCAGCAGCATCGTGTATACGATCTTGGGAGTACAAGAATTCACATTTATGCCTCAGCTCGTGAGCACGAATAAGCCGGCCTTGACTATCGATCTCTTGCTGGGACTCGGTAAACTGGACGATGAGGCGATCCTTTGCTTTGTTGGACGCGGTAAGCTGGTCTTGAAGTTTCTCGGCAGTTTCTTTGAGATTTCCTGTTCGTTCATGGGTGAGGATGGGATAAAGTGTAAGCTACGGTGACGATGAACGAACGAATGCTTGTTTCGTGCATCTGAATATCTGCGTGCAGTGATCCAATGGTCCTGTTTTGTTTGTCGGCTTGGCGCTGTGACTCTGCGAACTTATCACGGAGTGCCTCGACAGTTTGCTCGAGATGCGAGTTGGTATGATCTAGTCGGCGTGAGTCCTTCAAACACAAGTCAGGTTGGTGATGGACACACTTAAATGTTCCTGTTGTGTGCGTAGGGTCGATATGAGGTCATCTTGTTCCTGATTGGTTGTACGAAGTAGCTGAATGGTCGTCTCGAGGTTCCCTATTTTATCACGCTGCGTCGCCAGCTCTGCACGAAGCGATCTGACGACTTCGTCCTTTTCATCGGCCGTGTGTCGTGACTCTGAGAGCTCATTACGGAGTTCCTGGATAGTCTGTTCGAGACGCAGGTCGGTGTGATCTAGTCGGCATGAGTCCCCCAAATACAAGTAAGTGGTAATAGACCCACCGGGATTTTCCTCGTGAACGTCGAAAATGCTGCGAAAGGAGATTATATTTCCTCCCGCTGTTGCCAGGTCGTAGTTTGATGAGATAGCCATGGATAGGATATCATTTCTCTGGTGGTCGACTACGGTCCCTATTTTCCTGTACGGTGCAGGGTCCCAGAGCGATACCGAAGAGCGAGCGGAGACTGCAATGTATTTTTCGTTGTTGTCCAAGGCGATGCATTGGGCTTCATTATCGTGAGTGGCCCATTTGGAGAGCGTGCACCCAACGGACGCGTCAAGACAGTGGATCTCCCCGTCGCCAGATAGTGCAAAGAGCTTCTTGCTATTGCTCGCCCATGCAAGGGATTGGTTAAGAGGCGAGCCAACTTTGACCGGGAAATCATAGAGCCGGCCGCCATTCTCACCGTCATAGACCCGAACAGAGTCACGGTCCCGCGTGGCTGTAGCAATGAGACAGCCATCAAATGAGAATCTTGCAGCGGCCACCAAGTAGCTATGCTGTAATGGACCAAGCCATTGTTGGCCATCCGAGAGCGACCAGACGCAGGCAGTCATGTCGTCCGACCCACTGACGATCCTTGTCCCGTCCGGTGAGATATCTACCACATTCACATCGCTGCTGTGTGCTGTGAACCCGGTCAATTTTTCGTGGCTCTCTGCATCCCATACTGTCACCCGACCATCTTTCGTCCCAGCCGCAATCCATTTGTCGTCTCGGGACACCGCAATACTGTAAACGGGGCTTCCTGCGTCCATTGGTGGCCGCATTTCCGTGCCATCTTGCATTTTCCAACGTCGAATATTCCCTTCCCTGTCACTGCTCACTAAATACTTGCCCTCCATGAGGAATGCTATGGACAATATCTCATCCGTACTGTCAATTTTGATAGATCTTGCGGCCATGGAGGTTTCGCTTGGCTCTGGGTTTGTCGTCAGCATCATGGTTCTATACATGTTACATGGGGTTCTTGTGGAGACATACCAAGCCAGGGAAGAGATCGCTGGAAAGAGGGTGGAATGGTCCCCACAGGCACTCTGCTTGGTATTAGTACCCTCCTTGTTAAACCGTTTCTCACGCCTGTACCTCGCATTCGTTCTCACCGAGGTGTACCTTGATCCGGGCGAATGAAACCTGTGGTCGCAAGCGCGCGCTCAGGGGGATAAAAAAAAAGATATCGTAAGCAGTGGACCAATACCACCATCACATCCTGGAGTTTTTCCGTCATGACAATGATTGGACATTCAAGCGTTCCGAGTGTTAGTTCATGTGACAAGATTTTTTCGGTGTCCAAAAGGACTGGGGCTACTGCAATGGTGATCTAGACTCACTCCTGCAACCATAGGGGGAACGTGGGAGTGCCACAAGGCACGCAGTGCGACGTTGGCAGTCAAAAGAATGATGTGCACAAGACAGCGGGCGGTGGCTATGTGCTAGGCGAGGCAGTGTAGACAGGAAGGTGGGGAAGCTGGCGTGTCTTGAGCCATCGGGAAGAACAAGAACCAGTTGGGAATGAGCCACACGAGTCCATTCCGGCGTCCTAACGAATAATACTTTCGACGGGATGAGACTTTTGTGGTTCAATCGAAGCACATAGCATTAATGGCGCAGATCTTGGCCGCCTGTCCAACCAACCGAGTTGACCATAAACAGGCGATTTGGAGCACCGGTCGAGCGGCTGCATCAAGATCTGGACTTTCTAAGCCGCACATAGAGGGAGTATCTGACGCGCTGTGTCACTCAGGTCAGCAGACCATATTCTTATAAGATAGAGAAGCGATGTTCACCGTATAGATAAGGTGGAACTGCAGCTCTAACCACGCCATGAAATCCGCCTATGGGGACTGGCTATCCGTTTCCACACGTACGCAACATCTGAGCCCCACCCTCCTGTTTGATACTGAGTCGAAGCATCTGAACGAACGTGATACACATGTAGCGCATGCTTTAGAACATAAATAGGAAATTGAAACAAAAGGAGCGTTTTTGAGCGGATGGCCAGGAAAGAGCGGAGGGGGGAAAAGGGTTTCAAGGGCAATGCGTTGGCACTCTGCTGGCTGCATGATGGGATCGAATCAGCAAGAGCGACGGAATACGCACAGATGTGCAGTGATGTTCGTACCAACGAGCGAAGCAGCAGAGTGTTCCACACACTGAAAAAACTACGAGAAACACCAGACAACACGTGTGATGGAACAATACATGGACAATGCATGCGCGTGTTCTGAGGAATGACGCACTGTGTCGGACCTGGGACTGGAGAGAGCTACACGGCGGGCAAGTATGATGGGAGCCTTCGGCGTTCAAAACAGATTAACGTAGGTCCTGCATACACCGGCGACGTGCTGGACACTGCCAGTAGGAGGCGTGTCGTGAAGCTTGAAGTAAGTTGAGGTCCAAGCGTTTGTTTGCATCTGTTCAGTTCCAGGGGCTCTAAACCAAATGGGGTAACATTTCGGTCCACACAGCGTACCGAGGATTTACTTAATTACATTATTGTAGGCATTATCGAGGGTCCAAGATAAGTATTGTACGTCCATTCATTCTCCATAGACACCTACTACTCCGCCTCGACCGTCTGAATCCCGTCCACCTACTACTCCACCTCGACCGTCCGAATCCCATCCATCAGTTCGCTCAAATCCACCTCCTCCCGAACTCGAACCGTGATCAAGCAATCCGCCGCGACCCGTCTGTACGGCGACAACGACACCCCCGGCTCGGACGGCGCCAGCAACAACGCGCCAAACGGTTCCCGAAGTCGCGCGAGCAGCCGTAGTGCCCGCGTCGCAAGGTCAAACTGGGGCACGCCGCACGAAAAGTCCCGGTCGAGGAGCACGCCAACCCAAGGGTGGACCAGAACCAGGCCGTCCAGCTCGGACAGATCGTCCGTCGTCTTCACCTTCACCTCTCCGAGTACTGGCACCGTCGCGCGGTACACGCGCTGGTAAGAATCGGGATCTTGCTCCGAGAGTGCGAAGGAGTCGGTCAGAGGAAAGACGATCCCGGGGAGCTTCAGCCGTCCAGCAGTCACCGAGAGGGATGGAAGGTCGTGCAGTAACTCATATAGCGCAACAGGAAGAGAGAGATTGTGCAGCGACGAGCACAGCCTCGCAACCATGCTGTCAACCTGGACAGGTACCGGAATAAGGGGTGGAGCTATTGGATCGTAAACCGTAAGATTGGTGGGGAGATAGCTGTGCTGAACCCCTGATTGTCCGGTCCATGCAAGGAGAGCCACGTTGCTCGAACGAGCCAAGGTGCGTTCTAGGAGGCGCCCGACCACTTGGCTATCTTGGCCGTGCATGTCTGGGAGAGAGACACTAGGAATACCGAACTGATGGTATGCAACGTTTTCTTGCTGTGCCTCGCTGCTGTACCTTGAGAAAACATCGCTAGTATTGGTAGATCTGAGCGATGCCGCAGACAAGGACTGTACAGCATCGTCTTCATGGTTCTCCCAGCCTCCTGAGGCGTCCCCCAGAATCTCTGACTTTTCAGTACTCCGTGCTGGGAACACTACAAGGAGTCTTCAATTAACCTGTACGGTGCACCATTAGGTTCAGACGTTCATACCGAATTCCCACTGCTCATCGTGGGTGTATATGTCCTGTGATGCCTTGCCCTTCGTTTCTTCGAGGGAGTCACGAATGGCCCGGTAAACGAGAGACTTTGGGATCTTGAACTAAAACGCGAGCGTCACTATCCACACTCGAACAATAACGACGATCATACCTTGGCAGCAGCATCTAATGTGTCCCCCATAGAACCCCGAGCCAACGTCGCGCGCGTCCACTTGGTCAATACTGAATTTGGGATCGATGGACTGAGGGTCAGCGCACTGGCGTAAGCTACAATGGCTTCGTCGGGTTTATTGCCATTAGAGGCTTGGTCTCCGATTCTCTCTAATGCCGTAACGGATCGTTGCGTAAAGTCTGAGAGTAGGCGTTACATACCCTTCTATCGAAATGCGCGACGCCAAAACTCACCAGAAAGCCAGTTGAGAAGCACCTCGTTGGCTTCAGTGTCCTCGTTCAATGTACTTTTCATCTCGATAAGAGAGTTTGCCGCCTCAAGTATGCAATCTTGAGCATAGAACGCTTCACAACGAAGTCTCTGCTCGTGTGCACGGATGATCCGGGTGAGACTATCGATCCTGTGTTGGGACTCGGAGAGTTGTACAACGATGCCGTCCCTTTCTCGATTGGACACGGCGAGCTGGTCACGAAGCGTTTTCTCCTGACTTGCCACTTATCCACCCAATGAGCGCGGATTAAGAGCACGAGCAGGGTGATAATAAACGCACCCGAATTTGTTCTTTGCGTCTGAAGGTCTACACGTAACAACCTGTTGATCTCGTTCTGTTCGTCAATTTTGCGTTCCGACTCCACGAACTTGTTACGGAGTTCCCCGATAGCTTTTTCAAGACGCGCTGTATTGCCGCCTAGAACATGTTGGCTCCCAGAAATGGGAAATGGAGTAGTCAGACGTACTCAAACTCTCCTTCTCTGTGCGCAATGACTCGATGAGGTCATCTTTCTCCTGGTTGGCTGTGCGAAGTTGCCGAATAGTCCTCTCGAAGTCTCCTATGTGTTCGAACGATGAATACGGACGAAGGGAACAGACCAAGGAAACGCACCCAAGCTCGTTTTCCGAGTTGGAACTGCACGAAATGCCCTGACGGCCTCATTTGGTCCGCCGGCTCTGGGTTGCGATTCAGCCAACTGGTTGCGGAGCTCTGCGACTGTCTTTTCAAGATCTACGGCTTTGTATTCTGTTGAATGTGAGTTCCTGGAATGCCGGCGATGGGGCGTACTCAGATCTTGCTCCCGTGTGCGAAGGGAGCTGATAAGGGCGTCTTTTTCTCGATTGGATGATTGAAGTTGCTGAATCGCCCTCTCGAGGTACTCTATTCGTCCGCCCAAGGTGCGTGGGTCACGAGTACAAGCCAAAGGGTCAACACACCTACTCGAACCCGCTTTCTGACCTAGAAGGTTTACATGCAACGACTTGATGGCCTCGGCTTGTGCCTTTGCCGTGCGTTGCGATTCCGCGAGCTCACTGCGGAGGTCCTCGACAGTTCTCCCTGAATGCGTTGCATTACCCCCTAGAGTACGTGAACTCTTGAAATATAACCTGGAGTGAAGATGGACGTACCAGAACTTTGTACCTGGGCGCGTAGAGACCTTATGACATCATCCTTGGCCTCGTTTGCTGTGCGGAGTTGTTGGACGGTCCTCTCGAGCTCTCCTGTTTATCCATCCGATGAATGTGAATTTTATAAATTAAGAACACACATCAAAATAGTAATGAACATACGCGAATTCGTTTCCTGGATCTGAAAGTTTGCACGTAGCGACTCGATGTCTTCGTTAAGTGCATCGACTGCGAGTTGCGATTTGGCCAACTGGTTGCGGAGTTCCTCGGCAGTATTTTCGAGAGACGCGATGGTGCGTTCTGGTCGAAGTGAGTTACTCGAAATGGGGTTCACAGACAATGGACGCACTCAGATTCTGCTCCTGTACACGTAGATGCTTTATAACGCGATCTTTCTGTCGAGTATTTTGTCCGAGCTTTTCATGCCATGCCAACGACACGCGACAAAGTAGTTTGTGATTAGAAACCCATTTGACACGTCAAACGTGCGCTGGAAGTACACTCACATTGTCCCAATAGGATGCCGGAAGCACATCACAGAGGCTATGAAGCGTGATCCGATCGCCTCCGGCAATCGCCAAGTCACAGTTCGACGAGATGGCCATCGACGAAATGAACGCCGGGTGCGTCACAAATCCAATTTGCTCGTGGGTTGTTGTATCCCAGAACGACACAGAAGGACCAGCAGAAACTGCCATGAACGTTCCATTGCCTGCGATGGCAATGCACTGGGCGTCCTTGTTGTGGACAGACCATTTAGAGAGCGTCCGCCCGGTGGATAGATGGAGACAGTGCACAGTCCCGTCAATCGACAACGCGAAGAGCTGCTCGCTATCGCTCGTCCATGCAAGTGATTGATTGTGAAATGAGCGGCTTTGAATTGGGATTTCGTGAAGTAGATTGCCACCCCGACTATCATAGACACGAACGGATTGACGCTCCCGAACGGTTGTAGCGATAAGACTACCATCGGGTGAAAACTTTGCGGCGATCACCCAGTGATCGTATCGCAATGGGCTGGGTGGTTGCTCGGCAGCCGCACTGAACGACCAGATGCGGGCAGTCCTGTCGCTCGATCCGCTAAGGAGCCTCGTCCCGTCCTTTGATATGTCCACTGCTCGCACTGCATCGCTATGTCTTGTGAACTGGGTCGCTTTTTTGTGGGTCTTGGCGTTCCACACAGATACCAGGCCGTCTTTCGTTCCAGCAACGATCCACCCTTCGTCTTGCGAGACCGCGATGTTGTAAACAGGACTTCCCGTGTCCATCGGTGTTCCCACTTCTTTGCCGTCTTCCACCCGCCAACGTCGAATCTTTCCTTCACAGCCGCCGCTCACGATATGCTCTCCCTCGGCGAGGAACGCTACCGAGTATACATAGTCTGCACCATTGATTTCGATCGGAATTGTTGTTACGGAGGATCCATGGGGTTCTTGGCTAGTCATCAACATGCTATTTCCACTGCCTGTAGCCTCCCTGCACTTACCGTCTTGTCGCACTCGAGGCACTTGAGCGGACATACAAGGCTAGGGGGCGGTCGCCGGAAAGGATGTGTGTGGTTTGTTCAACGGTCCATGCTCGCTGTAGGTAGCTATATAAGCGTCCTTCCATTGAGGCTGTGCCTACGCCCGCATCCTGTAAGCCCACCGTCACAAAAACACACTCTTGGTCTAACAAAGCGGAGAGGCGGCACTTGAAAGTGCGTACGCACCAAAAAAAATAAGGCCGTTAGCGGTGAATTGTGGGTCCTTTCTTTCACAAAAACAAAAAGACCACTTGACAAAGGGCGGTACTTGAAAGCGCGTACGCGTGCCACAAGCAAGGCCGTGGTTGGTCACTACAGCTGCAGCGGCTTTCTGACCTACGGGGAGAATGTAAGGGTTCCACAAGACTCCGTGTGGCGAAATAGTAATTGAATTGGCTGCGAACGGACCTAATGCGTGTTGGGATCGCGAACAGAGCGCCCTCGGGCAGTAGGCATGTATCGTGACCTAAATTGAGGAAGCGGCTACGTTATCTTGGACCACTGAGGACTCCTGGCACCAAAATTCCGCTTTGAATACGGACCCAGAACACCCTTTCGTGCATTCATCATGCCCTAGTTGTCGAGCAAAAGTAAACAAATGACTGTCGTCGTACGCGTCGTTTCTGGCGAATAGGTTGTGTCTTTTCTTCTCCGTCGTTTGTTTCATTGCCTGCACTGCGTCATGTTTCTGGACCAGTGCAATCTGTTGGTGCGGCAGTGGTCGCCGTCATGTCCCACAAAAACACCTCCATTGTGCACGCAACCTGCCCAAAGATATATTCCTCTGGCCTCGTTCCTGATATAAGAGTCATTCGCTCGCCCGGAATGCGTTCCATTTCCGTTTGATGCCATCGAACAAGGTCAATAATTGTATACATGCGTACATACACTGATCACGCAGCAAAGCATGCTCCGTGATTGCACGGTCGTGGCAAGTGACCCAGCAAGCTGTCGCGGCCGTTTCCCTATCAGAGGTATGCGAGTGCCAATGCAAAATGCCAGTGTGACGGTCCGTGGCATAGCGAGGACACGAGGGAAGACAGAACACAATCCTGTCTTTGGACAAGTCTACTAGGTAAGCGGTGCGCGCATCCTCTCTCTTCCGCGCCACCACCTACCCGCGTCCTAGGGTCTCAAGCACGTCAGTGTACCTTTGAGGATTGTGAGTCGCCGTGAGGCGATCCTAACCCTCGCAGCTCACGCCCCGTGTTGCTTTGCTTCAGGGGCCGGCAAGCTACACGCTTTCTCCTGTCCCCTCTCCTCACCCGCTCGCTTGTCTCACACTCCGCCGTCACATCCCTCGTTGCACATCACGGGTAGTGATGGTCTACCTCCGAGCTTGCCTTGGGCGTACAGCGTGCGGGTGGGCACCCGGGGCATGTGCTTACGGCAAACACAGGGGGTACATGCATTGCCCTTCCTCTCATACTGGTGCCACGTATGCGATGTCATCTTTGCATTCCATCTTACGCCTCGAAGTCAGGAACAGCTTCTCCTGAGCACCATGTTTCGAATCCCGCTTGCAGTGCGGCCGATGCCTTCGTTGGGAATTTGGTCGCCTCTTCCATTTCTGAGCCTAGAACGACGTCCGATAATCTGCGGTCGAACATCTTCAGTCCAAAGTAAGGCTTCTCGATGATACTGTACGTCCACATGGCTCGTCCCAGCACAATTCCTGGTTAGGAAACCTGAATTTCTTCTCCTTTCGAGGAAGAGAGAGAGGGAAAGGATGCCTTCCTAAATCCAGTGGTCAGTGTTTTGTTTTGTTGGCCGTATGAATTTCAAGTCTCCAGGCCTCCTGGAGTGGTTTGCTGTCTGAAGGATACTCTGGCTTCAGGGAATTGCTTAGCTGGTAGCTGAGGTAACCAATGGTTAGGACCAGTCAGGACCACCTTCAAATCCTTGGAAGCCTGCCTGACAACTCTTTGCTTTCTACTTGAGAGGACATGAAAGCAATGTATGTGTGATCCATATCAGCATAGTGTGTACATGGATGTCATCCAGTTCTGCACTCAATCCAAGTCATTTCTATGTCCTCAAGATCCTGTTCACCTTCCTGTAGTTCCTGTTGTGATTCGCACTAGGAACAAGTTGACTTGCAGGCGTGGCAGCGGCACCTTCCTCTCTTTCCCGTGGCTCTCCACGTTCTACACCGATACCGGGCCGTCTTTTGTCCCAGTAACGATCCACATTTCATCTTGTGATTGAAGACAGGACTTTAGCTTCCCAAATCCATGTATACCCCGCCTCGCCGTCTTGCACTAGTACCACCCTGATGACTTCAACCGAGAGACTAACGCTAACCTATATACAATATTCTATGACATGGTTCCCGGAGCTAGACTGATCACACCAGACCGATGTGCAAGAAAAACGGACAAGGCAAGGCAAAGAACAGAAAAAACGACGAGGAGCGTGACAGGGGAGACAGCCAACCGACGACGGTGTCGCGTGACATCGTCCCCTTTGCGCGCCTCGTCGCTCTGCTTCGAGGAAACGGGCTTAGCGCCCACAGAGCCGAGCAACGGCGCAGACGCGTCCCGCGTAACCGCAACCGCGTCTTCGTGCTGCTTCCCGTCCAGGTCCCCCGTAGAGTCGTTGGCCAGTCTTGCCGACTTGGCGGCGCAGCGCGTCCGGAAATCTGGGAGAGAGGGGGAATGCATCGTCGGTCAACGCTGCACAGATGACGTCGCCGACGGGATCCCGTACCGGATTCCCACTGTGCTTGCTCGTCACGATCGCTGCCTCCTTCTGACACGCGATCCTTCATTTGTCTGAAGAACTGGTCCGCCTCCGCGAGCCGATCGGCTTCTTCGAGGGCATCGCAAACGGCCCGGTATACGAGATACCTCGGGGTCTTGAACTAAGACGGGAGAGCGTCACGATCCATGCTCGAACCTCCGTGATGACGAACATGACAGCACCTTGGCAGCAGCGCCCAAAGCATCCTCTGCGGAAACCCGAGCCAAGATCGCACGTGTCCACTTGATCAGCACCGACGCTGGGGTGGACGGACCGAGTGACAGCGCAGTGGCATATGCTACAATTGCTTCGTCGGGTTTCTTGACATTCGATGCCTGATCTCCAACTCTCTCCAATGCTGAGACGCATCGATGGGTAAAGTCTAACGCGCAGAGATCAACGAAAACCATTCCCCAAACGTGGAGACGCTGAAACTTACCAGAAAGCCAGTCGAGGAGCAACCCGTTGGAGTTGATATCCTCGCTCAGGGTATTTGCCATCTCGAGAAGAGAGTCCGCCGCATCGAGTGTGCGTTGCTGCGTGTAGAGCACCTCGCAGCGATGCTTCTGCTCGTGTGCACGGACGATTCGAGTGAGGTCATCGGTCCTGTGTCGGGACTCGGACAGTTGGGCGATGAAGCCATCCCTTTCTTGGTGAGATATGGCAAGCTGGTCACGAAGAGCCTTCTCTTGATTTGCTATTTATCCACCACATGGCATGGATTGAAAAATGCACACTACGGCGACAATGGACGCACCCGAACTCGTTCTCTGGGCCTGCAGGTCCGCACGTAGCGATTCGTTGATCTCGTGTTGTTCGTCAACTGCGCGTTGAGATTCCATGATCTGACTGCGGAATTCCTCGACAGTTTTTTCGAGACGCGCCGTATTGCCACCTGGAGCATGTAAGTCCCTGGGCATGTGTTGGAGCGGTCACGGACGCACTCAAACTTTCCTTCTCTGTGTGTAGTGATTTGATGAGGTCATCCTTCTCCTGGCTAGTTATACGAAGTTGTTGAATAGTTCTCTCAAAATCTCCTATTCGTTCGACTGATGAGTACGGAACAAAGGCACAGTCCAAGGGAACGCACCCGAACCCGTTTCCATGGTCTGAAGTCTTGCAGTTAGTGACTTGGTGGCCACGTTTTGTTCATCGATTGTGCGTTGCGATTCGGCCAGCTGGTGACGGAGCTCTGCGACAGTCTTTTCGAGATCCTCAGCTTTGCATTCTGTTGAGGTGAGTTGCTCAGAATGCGATACATAGTGGCCATAAACGCACTCAAATCCTGCTCCTTGGCACGAAGTGACTTTATGAGGGTCTCCTTTTCTCGGTTGGATGATTGAAGTTGCTGAATCGCCCTCTCAAGATGTTCTATTCGTTGGCCCGATGATTGTGAGTCAAGAGCGCAAGCCAAGGGAACAATGAACGTACTCGAACCAGCTTTCTGCCCCTGAATATTTGCCTGCAACGACTTGATGGTCTCTTCTTGTTCCTTTGCTGCTCGTTGCGACCCCGCAAGCTCAGTGCGGAATTCCTCAATGACCCTTTCGAGACGCGTCGTGTTATCACCTAGAACGCGTGAGCTCCAGGAGATGTGGTTCGGAATAATCATGGACGTGCTCAAATTCTGTTCTTGAGTACGTAGGGACATTATAAGCCCGTCTTTCATATCGTTCGTCGCACGAAGCTGTTCGATGGTCTTCTCGAGATCACCTATTCGTTCGCCCAGTGAACGTGGATGGAGAACGCAAGCAAGGGGAAAATGAACCTACCCGAACCCGTTCTCTGTCCCTGAAGATTCGTATGCAGTGACTTGATAGTCTCATCTTGTTCCTTCGCCGCGCGATGCAATCCCGTGAGTTCACTGCGGAGTTCATCGATGGCCTTTTTGAGATGCGTCGTATTATCACCTAGAACACGTGAGACCCTAGAAATGTAGGTTGGAGTGGTCATGGACGCACCCGAACTTTGCTCCTGGGTGCGTAGGGACTTGATGAGTTCGTCTTTTTCTCCATTGGCCGCACGAAGCTGTTCAATGGTCCTCTCGAGATTACCTATTTGTGCGCCCGATGAACGTGGGCCAAGAACGCAAACCAAGAGGACAACGAACGTACTTGCACCCGCTTTCTGCTCCTGAAGATTTGCATGCAACGACTTGATGGTCTCATCTTGTTCCTTCGCCGCGCGGTGCAATTCCGCGAGTTCACTGCGGAGTTCCTCGGCAGCCTTTTCGAGACGTGTTGCATTCTCACCTGGAACACGTGAAATCCTGGAAATGCAACTTGGAGTGGTCATAAACGCACTTGAATTTTGTTCTTGGGCGCGTAGGGACTTGATGAGCTCGTCTTTTTCTTCGTTTTCTGCACGAAGTTGTTTAAGAGTGCTCTCAAAATTTCTTATTTGTTCCTCTAATGAATATGGGTTAAGAGCACATGCTAGGGAGATGATGAATGGTCATGGACACACTCGAGTTCTGCTCCTGGGTGCGTAGGGACTTTATGAGCTCATCTTCTTCCCCGTTCGCCGCACGGAGTTGCTCAGTGGTCTTCTCAAAGTCTTTGATTCGTTCGTCTGATGATCATGGGTTAAGAGTACATGATAGGCAAATAATGAGTGGTCATGAACGCACTCAAAGTCTGTTCCTGGGCACGTAGGGACTTTATGAGCTCGTCCTTTTCTTCGTTCGCCGTACGAAGCTGTTGAATGGTCTTCTCAAGGTCCGCTGTTCGTTCGTCTGATAAACATGAGTTAAAAAGCACGTGCCAAGGAGACGGTGAACGCACCGGAACTCGCTTTTCCCTGGAGCTCAGAATCCGCATGAGCTGATTCGATTCCTTTGTCTTTTTCATTGGCTGCACCTTGCGATTCACCTTGTTGATTAGGAAGCTCCTTAGCGGTCTTTTCGACGTTCTCAATATTGCCATCTAGTCGAAAAAAGTCACTCAAAATGTGCGAGTGCTTGGCCATGGACGCACTGGAATTCTTTTCCTGGACAGGTAAGTCCTCTATGATACGCTCTTTCTGTCGAAAGGCGGAATGGTGACAGTGGTTTGTAGTCAAATATTCATCAAGGGTGCGTCAGACCTGCACTTCAAGCGTACTCACCTTTTCCGAATAGGGTCCCGGGAGGACATCACAGAGGCTACGAACAGAAATCCTTTTGCCTCCAGCAATCGCTAGGTCGCAGTTTGATGATATGGCCAACGACGAAATGAAGGTCGAATGGGTGACAGCACCAATCCGTTCATATGTCTCGGTGTCCCAGAACGATACAGACTGACCAGCGGAAACCGCAATGAACTTCTCGTTGGGCGCTAGTACAATGCATTGGGCGTCCTTGTCCTGAATAGACCATTTAGAGATCATCTTCCCAGTGGAAACATCGAGACAGTGGACATTCCCTTCCACAGAGACCGCAAAAAGTCGCTTGCTGTCGCCCGCCCATGCGAGGGATTGGTTGTGAAACGAGCGGACTTGGATTGGATTGTCGCGCAGCAGATTGCCGCTCTGACAGTCATAGACCCGAAAGGACCGCTCCCGGACGGTCGTGGCGATGAGACTCCCGTCGGGTGAAAACTTTGCGGCGATCACCCAGTGATCATTTCGCAACGGGTTGGGCAGTTTCTGGCCAGTGGCATTCATCGACCAGACGCGGGCAGTCTTGTCACCCGATCCACTGAGGAACATTGAGCCGTCTTGTGATACGTCGACCGCCCGTACCGCATTGCTGTGGCCCTTGAACTCTGTCTCCTTTCCGTGGCTCTCCACATTCCACACCGATACCAGGCTGTCTTTCGTCCCGGCCACAATCCGCTTTTCGTCGTGTGACACTGCGATGTTGTAGACAGGGCTCCCAGCGTCCATAGGTGTGCCCACTTCCTGGCCGTCTTGTACCCGCCAACGTCGAATCTTTCCTTCGAAACCGCCGCTCACGACGTGCTCGCCATTTGCAACGAACGCTACCGAGTACACGTAGTCTCTCCCATCGATTTCGACCGGACTTGTCTCGTTCGGCTCTGGAATCATCTTCAGGATTAACCACTTTCTCTGTCTCCTCCCTGCACTTACCATTCTGTCGTGCCTGCGCAGACATGGCTGGAAAGAGACTCGGGGTGCGTGTTGTTTACGTTCCATGCGCGCTATTCGGCGGACATAACGGCATCATCAATTCTCATACCCACAGCCTTCTCCCGCGGAATTTGCCAGTGTAGGACCCCAAGCCTCCATGACACACAGTCACATGGGGTCCTGTCACTGCAACTGAATTGGCCGGTCTGACCCGATCATGCGAAGAAGTACAGTTCATATTTATGCAGTCAGTGTAGATCAAACCTCTGAGCTCACTCGAAGTTCCATGGATGCCACCTTCTACGCACAGACAAGTAATGGGTACGCCACATACATTGTCATCAACCCGAAGATCACGCCTAAGGATACCACAATGCATGTTGGCAACTTCGCAAGATGATGACTGAGCCAAAACACGCACCGAAGGCGGGGAACTCTCCACGGAAGCCCCGAAGGTTGTTACTCCGACCAAGTCTTTGTGAGTGCCACGTCCAAAGAAAACCGTCAACGTTCTCGCCAGAGAACAGGCAGGACAATGCACCTTGGCCGGGTCTCCCGTCGTGTGCCCGAGCATGCTCAACATGCATGTGGACTCCCAGTCTTCTGCAAATTTGAAGGTGGTTCTGACTGATCCTAAACCATCGGCTACCTCGGTTACCAGCTAACCAGTTCCCTGAAGCAGAGCATGTACGCGCCTACAGCGATCGTGTGGGGTATGAGGTTCAGCGCTCAGCACTAGTACTCAACCCCAACACGGGCGGTTGCCCAGAATACCATGAAGGGTGGTTGTAAGCCCACTCAAATCCTGCTCCCATGCACGAAGTTGTTCAATAGTCCTCTTGAGATCACTTTTCTGCTCCAGAGGGTTTGTGTTTAACGAGCTGATGGCCTCATCATGTTCCCTTGCAATTCCACGAGCTCACTTTGGAGTTTCCCGACACTGTGGCCTTTTCAAGATACAGTGTGTTGTCACTTAGAACACATGAGACCCTGGAAATGAGAGTTGGAGTGGCTATGTCTAATTGGCATTCCTGGTTATATCACAAGGTGCCAGTAGACAGCTAACAAATAATTCTGCTCTACACTGTGGACCCATCTTTCTCTGGCTGTTTCCATCTGCCCCCCTGTACTCACCATTTCGTTGTGATTGCGCAGACATGACCAGAAAGAGAGTTGTGGGTGTGGTTCGTCATGATGCCTCACGCACGCTGTCGTCCGGTATGTATGAAGGTGAGATTAATTCTCATACCCACAGTAATCTCCCTGGATCCCCTTGACAAACGGGTATACAGCATGTATCCTACCACTGGTACAGATCTCAGGAACGTACCTAGTAGCCAAAGCACGACCCAGAGCTTAATGTTTACTCAGATACCATATCATCTTCGTTTGTTGAGGCGCCTTCTTGATTGTTCAGGTAGAGTGATTCGCACAGAAATACGATAAATATTTATAGGTGAATAGTATATCATAATTCCATGATGAGGCGCAGTTCATATTTACGCAGTCCATGTGAACTCGAGGTTTCACAGATGCTCTCTACGCACCAACAAGCAATTGATACGCCACGTACGTCGATCCAAAGATCAAGCCTAGAGAACAAGCATACCACATTATGTGTCAGCGCCTCCGCAGGATCATGATCGAACCAAAGCACGCACCGATGTTGGGGAACTCTCCGAGGAAGCCCCCACGGTTGTTCCTCTGACCAAGTCTGTGTGAGCACCACACAAAACGCCAATGTTCTCGCCAGAGAACAGGCGGAACAACGCACCTTGGCTGGGTCTCCCGTCGTGTAACCAAGCGTGTACAACACACGCGTGAACACCCAGAACGCGCATACCCCCGCAGCGAACGTGGGGTACTTCAACCCCGACACGAGTGTCCTGTCGTGCCCATGCAGGTCGGTCCTGGGTCCTTGACACCACTTGGGATTATAGAGGAGGGACGTACGTGATCAGGATGGTCGGCATATGCTCAAGCGTATTCTGGTGTGCGCGTTGAGCACAGTTGAAGAGGTGTGCCTCGCGCGATGCTTGCGCCTCTGCCTTTTCCGCGTACACTATCAAAACCCGGTAAGGCCGTCAGACCGTGCCATGATGGTAGCTCTACATGGACCGGGAACGTACGCTGGGGATACGGGATACCCGACTTCTTGCGATAACGGCCCACGACCGAGGTCTGCCAGCCCATCACCCACACGGCGGAGACGAGCGCGGCCGCGACGTAGCCATAGCTGCAAGCAAACGACGCGGTGAGACATAGACAAAAACAGAGCGCGGTCAGAGACGAGTCACTCGGACTGACCCTTCGGGAAGCAAGATCTGGGTAGACATCGTGACGAGGACGGTTGCGAAACTGTGTTGAAAGATGCTGGCTGGCTCCGGTCGGGGTACATTTTTATAGTGGTCCCTAGCTTGCTGATGAGCGTGTGGAAGACCGCATGCCGCCCAGTGACGCGGCCGCTGACGTGTCTACAGGATAGGGACCATCATCACTTTGTCACCAGGTTCAGACAATTTATGTGAATCCTAGAGCTAAGCGAGCATCGCCACCCCATGGCCTACGAAATGAACGAATGGAAAGTGTTCAAGGAAGGTGATGGCCTGGGAAACGGCCATCCTGCAATGTCAGCGTCAATGCCGTCGGAATGGGAACCTTCTAGAACTACCTATACTTTCACTGAGTCGAACCGTCCACGTATACCACATTCAGGGAACACTACTGCGAGCGACGACCTCTCGACGTTTGGGCGGTGGTCACCATCTTGGGCGGCTGCAAGTGGGTCCAGAATCGTGAGGTCTCGTGAACGCTGACTCGGTGTGAGCACTTGCAACAGATGAAACGAGTTGAACAGTGGAAAAAGTCAAACGAGTTTCGCCAAGAAACAGTTGTATCCGACTATTACACTCACGCTTCTCATGATGATACACACCGACGTATCCCCACACAATAGTAGTTTTACAGTCCACGCGAGTAACAATGCCGACCGGCTGCGTACCTGCCCAAGTAGTAGGTCCTGTCAGATCCGAGTGGGTCGTTCACGCACGCCACTTGGTACACATCAAGTGCGAAGACCTTCCTAGCAGGTCTCTGCCAATCTTCTACGCTTATCCATATGTATCGGGAAAATTGTCGATCACCCCGAGATCCGCAGACAGGAGTCTACCGCAACCCATATCATGTACACGAACCTAGGGATTACACCAGGACAAGAAAGATTAAATAGGACAAGTCTGTCCATTCGTGACGGTAATATACCTACGGTTGGCCCCAATGATCACCCCATCGAACGCGAGCGGTCCCGAGCCAGTCGCGTGTGATGGTGGCCACGCGGTCTCAGAGGCAAGGGGACGCACGTCACCCGAACTGAGATCTCACAGGGGACTTGACGCACTGCGGCGGTGGGGGCTCGTCGATTCCAAACTCGACCGTCCTAGCAACCGTGATCTCGAGCTGATTAGTGCACAGCAGCATCGTCAGATCAGGATGGCGTTGAGCGTTCAATCCCCCCCTCAATCAGACACCCGAGTACGTACCTTGGTAGCGGTAGACGTTTCATCTTGTGACTGTTCGGAACGAGTATCAAATCCGATCCCACGGGTGGTGCAACGACGCCGTAGACCGAACTGACTCACCAAGAATTTGCTCGCCCTGCATCGCGGGCTCGAGGATCGGGTGAACATCGACGGGAGGTCTACAGAGGTACTATATTGCGATCGTTGAAGTTGCTTGCGTGCGTTCAACCTACACAGAGGCGATGGACATCACCCAGGGACTGGTTATAAACAAGCGCGACACTCACGTGGCAAGTAACGAGTTCGCATACACTTTGAGGGTGTGCGTCAGCAAGAAGGTGAGGTTCGAAACGGGAAAACACGCCTGCGCACGTTTTCCGATAAAAAAATGGAGCCCCAACCAAACAAGATTGTGAGGCATCGTGAGCCACTTGTACGACAATCAAGCTCAAGAGGGGACATCGTATCAATCGCCACTCACGCAGGTCATCGATAAGATCGACGTGACGCTAGGACATTTCAGCAACGAAGAACGTCAAATGAAATGAGATGGCTCACCTCGTCAACAGGTTGGTTTCAAAGGTGTATAAGACTACCGCCCCGATGATGTGATCGAATCTGCGGTTTGTCGCGCTCGTCAACGTCCGAGCCGCCGTCGGTGGTTGACGTCAACGCTTACCTCTTCGGCACGTCCATCTCGTTCCGCAGATTCTGCAGCAAATATGTCATGATCACCGTAATCATAATGTCCACCAGGGACGACATCGCGAGGCCGAGCGTCAAGATCCACTAGTAGGGCAAACGGGACGGTGAGTCTCGAAGCATCCGACGCGTTAGTCGAACCCACTTGAAACTTTGCCTTGAACGTCGTCAAGGCTCTTATGTGGATCCTAGAAAGTGTCGCTCAACTCTCGCGACGGTCTTTACCGAGCGAAGTAAATCGTACATTTCGGCTGTCGTGACTGAAATGCAAAAAGTAAGCAGATTCAGTGAGCGAAAACTCGGTATTCGGTCCTCTTTACCTGTAGCGCAACCTGATTTGTCTCGTTCATCTACTGCTCATTCGAGAATGGAATCCCGGACACTCACAGAGACGAAAGAACGCGAACACCAACTTGAATTACTGTCCGTCGGTTTATGTATCGGGTTTGAGGTAACGGTAGTGCTCACAATCAACACCGTGAAATGCCATCTCTCTCGACTCACTAGAAAGCGTGAGATCGTCCGTGTGGTGCGGCCCATCGATGCAGTACTCACGATTGAAGATCCGGTACGAGAAAAAACTGCATCAGGGGGTGAGCAAGCTAACAGAGTTGTCACCGAAAACAGGATACCAGTGCACGATGAATGTCAGGACCGCCTGAACCACAGAAATAAGACCAACGAGTAAAGTATGTATAGCCACACTTACAGCGAACAGTCCCGTCAACTACAGCACGGACATCAGACAACTGAGCAACGAGACGAGGACGAACGTACTGCCAGTGGTCTGCGAGATTTGAAGTTGTTTTCTCGTTTGTCAAGTTATGAAACCCAACTAAAAAAATGCGGACGTACATCGGAATCGTCTCTAGGGACGCCTCGTTGCCGTAATTCGTGATGAGGTACGACCAGATTGCAGCATATACCAATAGACTGTGCGCCATGTCGATCGTACTGAACGTAGGAGCCTGAGCACCGTCCCACAGCAAACGTACCGATTCTGGCGACCTACCATACTGCTGCAACCTAATGACGACTGTCGCGTCAGGACCATAATCGGGAAATTGTCAAGAAAGATCTACCGTGGTCTTGATCCTTGCGTGATCTCGAGAGAAGAACCTGAAGTAGATGCAAGTCTGCAGGATGACGGCCCCTGACAGACTATAATACGAACAAATATTGGCCATGACTCGACAATGGCGAAGAGCGGGTGCTCACGTTGCTGCACAGAACCCGCCGAGCAGGAGGGCGCCGAATGTCTTTCCAGCACTAAATACCATACTAGTGCCTCCGATGAGTGGTGGTGGGAGGAAGGCAGGAATTATCGATGTAAAGCAAGAGGGACGGGCAAGATTGGCAAGGGGGTGACCGCCCGCTCGTTTAAATTTTATTCGATTGATATACTCCTGGTCATAATGCGGAGAATGGTCTGTTTGGGTCTGCAATAATTCCAGTGAAACACTGGTCCTTGTGATGGATCTAGCGCCAAAACGGGACCATTTTGTAGTGAGATTCGTGCCTAGCAATTCGACTGTTTTCCCACCTCACTCGACCCTCCTCCCTCAACGCCCACAATAACATCGCTTGTTGCATTGATAATCGTCCGAGGAACCGTGGGTAGTAAACCTGTTCGAAGATCAGATCATCCAGTGTAAACACTCAGCTCTGGACTATCAGATCCTGCGCACTCCAAATCCAAAGCTTATTTGATGTCACATTCGAATTATAGGGTGCACCCAGTGCGCACGTTATCGGCGGCTCAGATCAGCGTCACCCGTCAACGTCCAAACGCAACCTGAGTCTCTAACACGTTTTACGTCGCCGAAGTGACGGCAACTTTAACATGTCGGTCCTGTCGCTCATTTCAATAATATGCTCAGCGTGGCTCTTGTACTTCGAGCATGGACCTTTGTACTCTGGGCATTGTCCAAATATTCGTTATAGGGCGGAGAACTCACGAATCACGAGAAAAAACTTCAAACAGGATCGTTGGCGGGATAGCGACAACGAGCCCACAAAAGACTGAATAAGGCAACACTACTTGTGTGCCGTGCTCTCTTAAGCTCGCAGGGTGAAGTCAAATTTCGGTTGTCAGATATGTTGGATTGGGCGATTGCATGTCGACGAGTCAGTAAGTGCTGATCCATCGGAGTAGCCTTCGGAAGAGCAGGTCGGAGACGAACCGATGTATGAAACCGCATGGTAGTAGCCACGGTAACCAATCCCTGTGGACACAAAAGACATCTCTCCCGATATGTTCGCAGTCGTCTGAAACGTCGCTAAAACAAAGGACCGTCCGTCAAAACCTTATTATCAATCGGGGCTATGGGCCAAAAGATTCGAGTATGCCATAGTGGTCTGGGTTGTTCTACAAACAATGAGAGTGGAGCTGAAAAAGGCGTTCAGCACCCAGAGATATTCCAGGATAGAAGGTATCAGCAGCATAGCTGTTCCTTGTGGCAAGTTCTTGAAATGGAAAAAAGCTCAGAAAGCATTCCCAATCCGACAGACCAGTGCTCCTCCGAGGAACTTGACACATGATGGCCATCCCAGACCGCGCTAACCAAAAAATATCAGAGGTAAAATGGCTTTGTGGTTACGCACGGCAGCCGATAACCGCTCGACCACTCGCCTGGTGCTTTTCAGGGAAGCTCGACTGAGTCGTCTCCGTAAGGTCCCATTGCAACCAGTACCACTGACATGGAATCTGCTCCTCCTGACCCTCTTCGGTCTCAAAACTCCCCATGGTGAGCTCGAGCCCGAATGGCAATCTGAATCGATGGCAGGCGGTGCAGTCGACATCGGTCTGAACTTCTTCAGGGATCTAGACGGTAAGGGGTATCTCCGTCGGGCGAGGCTCGCAATTCGAGCGCGAGTTTGGCTCATCTGTGGCACTGAGACGACGCACCGATAGCGCCCGCGTCGAACGTTGACGACGCCGTCTCTCGCGCAATGCCCCGAGGGAGGCAGCATCTATGAGTCACGAATACCTTTTTCGAAAAAAGTGCACCAGCTGAATGTCGTGACGTGCAAGAAATGAACGACAATGACACCATCTTATATTATCAGTGCACATGGAAATGATCCATACGCTAGTATAGGCTAGGCAAGCAGTATAGCCAAGAAGGGAACTATGTTGTGGAAGATGGCCAGACAACCGTGCTCTTTGTGGATCAAAATAGGGCCATATGAGCTCCCAGGGTATTGCGATCAAGACTTTGGACATCTCATCTCAATCTTCGTCATGGTCGTCACAACGCGGATGCGTGATTCACGACTTGAACATGTTGATACGACAAAGGATATCTAAGTACATTGCAAGAACTTGGCTATGTGAGAAATGGTTACATGCTATCTATGCACGAGCCAAGGTGAATGCCTTGGAGCTGGATGAAAGGTTGGCGCCCTACCGACGGAACTGACACAACGAGTCAGTTAGCCAGCTAAACATGAAGACCATCTGCATCTTATGGATGGGTGATGATCTGGGAGTCTGTCAAGAGTAGAGATCTGCAGAGTGCCAACCCCGGACACTCGACCGTGGATTACCCTGGTACTCGTGAACGTTGTAGAGGATGAAGAAAAGGACGAGGGTGAATTGAGTTCAAGCTGACCTAGTGCGCTGCCTTTCAACTCCTCACAGAATTTAACCGGAGTCCAGACGTCCATCGACAGCTTACCTCGCGTCTAGGCTCGACTTCACTCTGCCCCAATGCCGGACTCCTTCCAGGATGTGTATGCAAAGCATCTGCAATGCCCCGAGTATGGATACCCTCTCTGCACGCCAGAGCCTATGAATCTACTCCCTCTGCAATACAAAGATTCTGGGCTCGAGATCGGGGACGTCGGCATCGTTGACAATATGGGCCAATTCGACGTCCTTTTCAGTATTTGTAAATCACCAGACCACCCTCTCCATTACCGTCGTGGAGTGCCAGAGAACTTCCAGCCCGTTAGGCTTGGTGAAGTCATTTCCAATCCAGTCGCGATATCTCCTGGTCTTCTCTGCTCTCATGGCATAAAACAGATTCTCCAGTCCAAGAACTCGGGGTACTGCTCGATGCCACTGCTAACATACCACTTTCTTGACTAACGGGTGTTGGCGTAGGCCAGTTGATTATCAATAGATATGTTTCATGAAATCACAACAAGGAACGCACCCTACTGGCATGCTTTTGCCAACAGGTGCTATGAGGATTCGTATCGTACGCTCCACCTCATTACTTGTCTTTGCAAGACTTCCTCCTGGTCTCTCGGCTCATTCAACAATGTCGTGGGTGCCGCAGGCGAAATTCTCGCCCAAAGGGATGAAAGCAATCCTAGCACCTATAGATTGAGCTCCTCATTTCCTGCGGACTGGCGTCATCATCAAGGTGACAAGAACTATGGATTTGTCAACCAGACTGTCTTCATAAATGGGTTCAAGATTACTGACCGCAGTTGGTTCCAAGGTCCCGTGGTCCAGAAGATCGTAGAACCACCAGGCTATGTTCGGTCCTTGTTGGCACGCCAGATGAACTCTCTCACCTCGCAGAGCACCGTGTCGACCAGCCTTAATATACGGAAGAGTGAAACACCAGCAATCAATTCTGGTACGCTTATATCTTTACCGGGTTCCCTATACCCACCACAAAATATAGAAAACTTCGACAAAACCTTTCAAGAACTTCGCGACGAACTCACCGAAGTCCGACGCTCAGCAAGTCAAGACGAGGATGATCTCAACAAAATCATACAAGAGCTTCGCGATGAACTCACTATAGTCCGACACTCAGCAAGTTAAGACAAGAATGATCTCAACAAAACCATCACAGATCTTCGTGCACAGAAAAGAGACGCAAGTGCGACCCTCACTCTCTTGCTTACATGTCGTTAAAATGCGTGACTATCAGGCTGTGAAATTACAGAGCTTGAAAATACCGTCCAGCAACTTCGTGTGGAGCTCGTGGACGCCAAATGCAAGGCTGACAGTCTTGCCCAAATCCTCCATGTACACGAATGCAAGCATCAGTGTGAATCCCTGTACGCTCAGGGTCACATTTATGATGCTGCGGACTGTTTTCGTGAGATCTCAAGAGCCATGAATGAGGAGGTGAGAACCAACAGGATGCTCATGGAATGGATTGCCGGTGAGCTTCAATATCGTATCGTACATAACGAATTCTGTGCTAAATTTGTCACATCAGATTTCTCGGCTCGATGTATACTGAGATTAGAAGCAGCTGGAGACGAGGCAACAAAGGTTGGTATAAACGACGAGGCACTCTTGGCATACTGCACCGCAT
The DNA here is from genome assembly GCA_038088995.1 of Guyanaporus albipodus. Classification (NCBI taxonomy): domain Eukaryota; kingdom Fungi; phylum Basidiomycota; class Agaricomycetes; order Boletales; family Boletaceae; genus Guyanaporus; species Guyanaporus albipodus. The sequence goes on from JBBPKA010000113.1 coordinate 43,427, forward strand.
TATCTGTCAGTCCGTCGGCTCCAGATACTCTGCTGGTTAAATGGGTAAAGTTGATGTTGGTCCGCGGTTCATTGAACGAGGCACTAGATACTGGTAGCAAGGTATATTTGTGTGGTACCTTACTTATCTTGATGCTGACTATTATTAGTTCGAATTTCCAAAGTTTGCGGTCTACCGAGTGATCTGTGACGTTCTGGAAGGGGATGGACAGATTACCAAAGCAATCGAATATTTTCGGCAGATGCAGAATGAGTTTGCAGGAGACACGAGCGTCCCTACTGAGCGAGAGTCTTGGGAAGTCGGTGAGTGTTTCCATGATACTGGGTGAGCTCATTCAAACCTTTTTTTGGGCGGAGAAAGATTTTAGAGATCGCTGTCTGGAGAAGGTGGTGAAGCTGGGAAACACCGCGATGGACTCTCTCAACTACGATGAGGCTATCAGGCATTTCTCGGATGCACTGACGCTCAATCCAGAGGAGCCAAATGATATTATCCTTATGAGAAATAAGGCGAGAGCAGCCAGGGGTTTGTGGGAGGATGCGTTGATCGATGCACAAAAGGCATGGATCATACTTTTCGTTGCACGGCCGAAAGTGACGTGTACCCTATCATCTAGATTATCGAGTCCGAACCATTATCTTATAGGGGGTACGAGAGGAAGCATGCTGCACTACATGGAATGAAGCGTTACAGCGAAGCATTTAGGGCATTTGAGGTGATACTCTCGAAGCTTGAAGAATCTCCTGATCCGCACGTCCGCAGTGGGTTATTTCACCAACATTCTATGGGACATGCACTTCATCTGTGATACTAGCGCTTCTTCAAAGATATGTCAATGCGACGATAGCAATCCGGAGGACCATCGCGCAAACTATTCGCCATATGCCACGCGTGCTTATTGACACCAAGACTGGTCATCTCTATGACAAGACACATCAAGCGGCGGCATTTGAAGCACTGCCGATTTACGACGAATTGCGCTCTTCAATGACTACCCGGCTTGATCAAGCACGTATTTGGACAGAAGTTAAGAGGTTCTACCGGTATGTCATGTTCTCCCACAGATGGGAGAATGGGGAACCACTTTTCCAGCGGGTGAAAAACATATCCATCTATGACCTCGAGGCATCTCCCGCAAATATCAAACTACAGACGTTTTGCACTCTCGCTCGTTCTCTCGGATTCCAGTGGGTGTGGTCCGACACCTGTTGCATTGATAAAAAGGATAATGTGGTGTTGCAAGAGTCTTTGGTTGCGATGTTCACATGGTATCATGGCTCGTCCCTCACGATCGTCTACCTTCGTGGCATTAGCTCCGGGTCGCAGAAGCCGGGTGATCTCAGGGATAGTATTTGGAATACTCGTGCATGGACGTACCAAGAATATGTCGCCTCCAAGACGGTCCAGTTCTACACAGAGGACTGGCAACCATACCTTGGTATTGAAATGTTCAACCACAAGGAGTCGCCTGTCATCATCTCAGAGATCCAGCAGGCTGCGGGTGTTTCATCGGAGAAGTTCGCGGTCCTTTGTCCTGGTCTGGACATGGTGCGAGAGAAGCTCTATTTGGATTCGGCACGCCAACCAACGCTCGTAGAAGATATTGCCTATTCGCTCTTGGGTATCTTCAACGCTGCTATTCCGGTCATATATGGTGAGGGAATTCGCGCGGTCGGCCGATTTCTGGAACACATTCTGGCAGGATCTGGGAATGTCACGATCCTTGCATGGACCGGGCACGCAGGTAACTATAACAGTTGCCTACCTTCTGATCTCACGGTCTACGACTCGCTCGTGCCATTGCATATTCCCCAACCCATCGAGACAGCCAAGATGAATAACCTCGTGGCGGTGTTGCGTTCATCCCTACCAGATCTTGCCCTTGCCATGACACTATATGATCACCTCCACAGGCTTCCCTCAGTATCTGTTGCTGCTGGTCGGCTACAATCTCTGGGATCGTTTTTCCGATCGCCGAGTTTGATGGTCTTGAGGCACCTGACTTGGAAACCGATTTCCATGTTTACCACGCGACGACGCCTGCGCTGGGGGAGATAGAGATAAGGACGATGGATAACCTATCTGGGACGAATGGCCTTCTTCTCGTCCATCCATGGATCAGTCCCCTGCTTGACCAAGAGTTCGCACACGGCGGAGCTGCATTTGACGACACGATGCGCGCACTGCGGCTCATCGCCCGTCTCAGACAGCCATTTGGCGCGCTATTGCTCGAACCGAGGTCACGCGTGCGGTATAGGCGGGTCGCGACGGACAGCCTGATCATGGTTCAAGTGCAGGAGGGAATTTTGTTGACCGAATTGCTGGGTGGGATCCGTTCGCTTGAGATCCAGTAGGTGTGTATGCTGCGAGCGCATCTCCCTGCGATTGCCAAACGTTTCATTCCTGATGCCTACCTACTCCAATTTAACTATCACGGTGTTCACCCCCGATAACATATATATTGCTTTGTTCGCCCTCTCTTCGGGTCCTCTCTTCTGCGCCTCCACCTGCCCGCTCGCCCGCCGTCGTGGCTTCACCATGCCTTTCGTCGCACCTATCCACCACTCCCAGTCGCACTCGCCTTACGCACCGCCTTCACATCCCTCACGTCGCACATCCGTAGCGATGTCCAAAGACTACCCTTATCCCATCCCACCCGGTGTCTCCTTCAGGCGCTGGGGGCTTCCCTGCGCCATCTTCTGATGGGGCCAGCTACATGTTTAGGTTGGCACTGATCGAGACCATAGCAATATTCCGTTCAACCGTTCAAGGCCGCGATGCAGGAACGTTCAAGGCGTCTACCCGATGTCCTCGTATTCCGCCCACTTGCACGTCGTTTCAGGTGGTTGGGAAGCGACGCTCCGACGATGGAAGATCCGAGATGGCAGATAGGCGAACAGACAGCTTAACATAGCCGTCACAATCTGCGGCATCAGCGCGTCGAAAGACGGGAAATGGATCGTTATCAGAGACAAAGGCCTGGTGATGGTGATGAGCGCCGATATGGACGAAAAAGTGATTTCAATATACGGACACGGCAACAGCTGGGTGCGTGCTGTCGACGTTTCCCCCAACTCGACCCGTTTTTGCGACTGCGTCGTCGTGCGCCTGGTATATCACTACTAGCCGCCGAGTCGTTGGTCCGATAGTGCACAACACCAAGTCATTGCGGTCACGTACTCTCCGCGAAGAAATCGCGTCGCTACGGCGACTGTGCGCCCCACCAAGCCCGTTCGCATTTTTGATATTCATATAGGTTAGTTGCTCCACTACCCATGTCAATCAAGCTCGAATATTGCACTCCATTGGCCTGGTCAAAGTATAGGTGGCGTCCGCTTCCACGATGCGATACCTGCATGCTGGAATACAGAACATGAAGGGCGAAAGAAAAGGGCCCGGTGACTGAGTATTTGACAAGGCTGTCCGACGTGACGAGAGGCATCCAAAAAAAGACAAGAGTATAAGGTTAATGCAAAGTAATTCATAAGTGAATCACGGAGAAATGCTATCACGAAACGAGAGAGACGAGAGATCGCCAGAGACCCTGAATACGACTACATAAACAATGCGGGATACTTCAAAAGATCGAGTCGAGATAGAGAACATATGATTCATTCAGGCTGAGGCTGGGGCTCAATGATCGACACGCGCCTTGGGACGGGTTCGTCAGCCCCAAACTCAACCGTTTTCTCAACAGTGATTTCGAGCTAGTTCGCAGTCAGTCCAAATCAATAAGACATGTCTGATTCGATGCCATACCCTGGGGTGCTCGTTGCGTGTCTGAGTGGATGGTTCAATTCCGCTACGCGGTTAGAGCTGACATCCACTCACCGAAAACTTGCCCGTCGTTCTCCGTGGTATAGTGGAGAATCGTGGGAACCCTGCAGGAAACTCGGCTGAGGCACCACGCTGTCGTCGGTGTTGAAGTTGTTTGCGTGTGTTCAACCTGATTGCTGTCGGGTGACACGCTATGACAGTGAAAATAGACGCGGAACTCACGTAGCAAGCAACGAGTTTGCGTACACTATAGGGACAACGTTAGACAAAGAGTGGTCACTTGGGTGACAGACATCTGCGCACACTTGCTGATGAAAAAATGGAGTCCCATGAAAACAAGGTTGTTGGGCATGATGAGCCACTTGCAAGAGGGTCAGGACATCCAAAACACCGCATGAATCAGTACCCACACAAATCATGGATACGGTCGTTGCAGCACTAACGAAGACGTTTCGGCAAGGTAAAAGTTCGGGTCAAATGACCCACCTTGTTAACAAATTGGTCTCGAAGGTGTACAGAACCACCGCGGCAATGACGCGATCCAAGCTACGCCAGCATATCAGCATCGGTAATCGAGCGGTAACCCCCAGATATACAAGATGTTCACCTCGTAGAGGTCACCTTATCGGTCTGAAGGGTCTGCAATGAATGGGTCAAGAATCCCGTGACCAAAATGTCTACGAGACAGGACAAGGCTAGGCCGAGGGTAAAAACCCACTGTTGTGCGAACAACGGTGGTCAGACTAGGAACACCCATGCTAAATATACGCAGAATTGACCCACTCGGAACTCTGCCTTGAAGGCAGTGAAAGTTTCCATATGGATCCTATCACATTTAATTCAACCCAGGACCAACGCCGGCCATTCACGGATACACCTACATTTCGGCTGTCGTCACTGAAGGTGAGAATCAAACGAGGTGAATAAACATTCGGTAATCCGTGATTCGATATGCTTCACCTGTTGCGCAACCTGCTGCATTTAGATCAATAACACATGCACAGAACGGGATCACAATTACTGACAGAGACGGAAGAATGCCAAAACCGACTTTCATTACAGTGAATCAATGGGTTGACCAGGCCCCGATTTCAGGTAATGTGCTTACAAGTAACACCGTAAATAACCATTGCCGCCGGCTCACTATAAATGTTAAGCTATTCGTTCAGCTCGGACATGTGCCGCCACTCACATTTGTGAATGCGATGTATGAAAAAGCTGCATAATGGGTTAACAAAACAACTGTGGTATTGAAAAGCGACAATACCAGTGTACGATGAACGTGAGGATCGCCTAGAACCAAGGAGTCAGGCGATTATAAGGGAAGACCAGAAGATCGTGCTCACAGTAGTTATGACAGTCAACTGAGACGTGAAAGCTTAACGGACCATCAGATTTAAAAAAAAAATGAAAATATACACACAGCTAGGGGGCTGAACGGCATTGGCTATATCGCAGAGAAACGTTAAAATCGCAAACGTACATTGGAATCGTATTTATCGTCGACTTATTACCGTAATCCGTGATAAGGTAAATCCAAATCGATGTACAGACCAATAGACTATGCGTCGTGTCGAGTACCCTGGGGAAATTATCCAGAGCGCTGACCAAACAGAGCATGTGTGCAGCGGTGGGGACCTACCATACTGCTGCGACCTGGACAAGATGTCTGGTTAAAGGCGCCGAATTCGAACAAAGGAGCCTTACCATGCATTTTAACCTCACAGAATCTTGAGGGAAATGCTTGATGTAGAGAAAAGTCTGTACGATAACAACCCCCGACAAGCTAGAGATGGAACGAAGTTGGTTGTGCATCAACACGGCAGGCAGACACTCACGCTGCAGCACAGAACCCGCCGAGCAGGAGGGCGCCGAATGTTGTGTCGATGAGAGATATCATATGATTGGTGGAGAGGGATATCAGGCGTGAACGAAGATGGATGCGGGAGGCGAAGGGAGGGGATGTACAAGAGGGAAAATGTCAACGCCTTATAGGTGGGAGCTGCCGGAGAGGAATGTGGGTGGAACAGTTCCATTGTTCCTAGTAGCCGTGCCTAGAGTGTCCTGCATTGATGCCGATCTGCAATATGCATTGACATGCAATGATCAATCATTTGATACACCTTTCCGCGCCAGATAACTGGGTACAATGACAGATGTCACCACAACACAAGGGAAGGAACGAGTTTCCCTGCGAGAAAGTTTACGGTGACGGTCATATACAGTGGCAAACTCGAGGTGTTGACAGTTCAAGCCGAGGTATGTGCGTATGCCAATCGACAACTCCCGCTGTGCCAAAGTTATTGGAGTTCCCGAAACGAAAGTCATATCGGGCTCGGGGTCAGATGGAACGGTCCAACACTGTCTATTGGGCGCGTGTCAATCTTGTGACCCACCTAGCAGGACGCCTTTTCTGACCAGAAAGAAAGTCCCTACCGGCACCCCTCTTCTTGTCTAGGAGCACGGTGGTGTCTTGCTGAAAAAGTGTGCTAGATTGGCACCATAGAGGGAAGATCAGGTGTTAGTAGCCCCTCAGTACTTTATGCTAGTGGTACTAGTGTCTAAAGTGGCAGTAATTCCGTAGTACTAGTACCAAGAGTGTGACACAGCTTCTTCGCGCTTGTCACGGTTACTTGATGTCACAACCACTTCCTCTTTGTACACGACGGACGACACGACTTTGACCGCACGTTTCTCGATCTACCTGCCTTTCCCTCTTGACAGCATTGTCTAGGATATGTCTACGCCTATGGACGAAGACGTGTTGAGCGACGTGATTCCCAGCAACATCGTATCGAGACAGGCAAGTAACTTGTCCCCTCAGGCTGGCCGTACATTCACCGCGTGTGTCTTGTCCTACGCATTAGCAAAGCGAAGGCGCCGACGATGGCGAGAGCGAATACATTGATGGCGGCGCGAGCGTGGAAGAGGACGAACTCCAAAGTGACCAAGATGGCCAGGTCTGCGTGCCTGTTTGTCTGGGGTCACTAAGCCCTCCGGGTTGACGTCCTTCCTCAGGAACCCGTTGCAAGCGGTTCGTCTCCGTCGAAACTAGCAAAAATGAAACAGTCTGCAGAGAGGCAACAGAAGAAGCAAAAACGAATCGCGGACGAAAGCCAGCTTCACGCAAAGAGACAGGAGATGGACAAGGCAAAGGTACGCTTCTCGTGGCAGCTTTGTGGATTATGTTCTTATGGTAGCCAGATTGCTGATGCCGTGAAGCGTTACTCGTACTTGTTGGGCCAGACGGACCTCTTCAAGTATTTCGTCGACATTAAGGTCAGCCATATTCTTCTTTGTCCCGGTAATTCCTCATTCCCATGTCTCTGCAGAAAGCCCGCGATCCCCAGTATGCCGCTCTCTTGGATACACAACCAAAACAGCGGGGAAGAGGTCGCAAGAAACCCATGTACGTATCACCTGTGGTCGTCTTTGATCATGTGCCTATCTCCGTCTAGAGACCAGAACGCTCGCCACAGGAAGTCAGAGAAAGAGGAGGATGAGGAGATGCTCAAAGATGGGGAACTCGCCGCTGAAGGAGACGATCAACCCTATGTCTTCGAAGAATCACCAAGCTGTCAGTTCACTCTGGAGTAACATGGACGTCTCACTCACAGGCGCATAGTCATCAATGGCACTATGAGGGCATACCAGCTTCAAGGGCTTAATTGGATGGTATCGCTGCACCACAATGGTCTCAACGGTATTCTCGCTGACGAAATGGTGTGTCCAACTACGACACACCCTTCCATCTCTTACACATACTCACAGGGCCTTGGTAAAACGCTACAAACCATCTCATTCCTTTCTTATCTCAGACACTATCGTGGTACCAACGGTCCCCATCTGATCGTGGTACCCAAGTCCACACTCCAGAACTGGGCCCGGGAGTTCGAACGATGGACGCTGGATGTCAATATCGTGGTACTCACTGGTACCAAAGAAGAACGTGCGGAACTAATTGCCAATCGGCTTATCCCTCAAGACTTTGACGTCTGCGTCACCTCATACGAGATTTGTCTGATAGAAAAGTCGGCCCTCAAGAAATTCTCGTTCGAATACATTGTAATCGACGAAGCCCATCGCATCAAAAACGTCGACTCCATTCTTGCCCAGATTGTCCGCGCTTTTATGTCCCGCGGTCGTCTATTGATTACGGGTACCCCGCTTCAGAATAATTTGAAGGAGCTGTTTGCTCTTCTCAACTTCATCTGTCCCGAGATATTTTCAGACTATGCCGATCTCGACGCTTTCCTTCACAAGGACGATGCTGGTGCTGAGGGTGAGGAGGAGAAGAGCAAGAAGGTCGTGGAAGCGTTGCATAAAATATTGAGACCCTTCCTCCTGCGCCGCGTCAAATCTGACGTGGAGAAAAATCTCCTTCCAAGTAAGCCATCCTCTATTTGGTTGCGTCTTTTCACGGTCGAATCTGGTTTCAGAGAAGGAAATCAATATATATGTCGGCCTTACCGAGATGCAGAGGAAGTGGTATCGCTCTGTCTTGGAAAAGGATATAGATGCGGTCAATGGTTTGTCATACCACAATCTATTTACAATCTCTCTGAAAAGATCGAAAAGGTTTGACGGGCAAGAAAGAGGGAAAGACTCGATTGATGAACATGGTTATGCAGGTAAGCCTTGGGTCGACTTCATGTACCCGATCTGACACTAGGGTAGTTGCGGAAAGTAACTTGTCATCCATATCTGTTTGATGGTGCAGTCAGTCATTCCTTGTCCTGTCTATCGTATACACTCTTTTATGACGACTCGTACTACGTGATTAGGAACCAGGCCCACCGTACACCACGGACGAACATCTCATAGAGAATTCGGGGAAGATGATCATATTAGACAAATTATTAAACTCTTTGAAGGCCAAAGGCTCAAGGGTATTAATTTTCAGTCAAATGAGTCGTGTCCTGGACATCCTAGAGGACTACTGTTTGTTCCGTGCATTCAGTCAGTTCTTAAGCATCGCTAGTCCGTTACAAAGTTGATATGCTCTTCCCAGAGTACTGCCGCATCGACGGTAGCACGGCGCACGAGGATCGGATCGTCGCAATCGACGATTACAATAAACCTGATAGTGAAAAGTTCATTTTTTTGCTGACTACACGCGCTGGAGGTCTTGGCATTAACTTGACGACTGCGGACATTGTCATTCTATATGATAGCGATTGGTGAGTCCCCTAGTTGTCAATTGCCCCAGATGGTGCATGCTGACCACCAACCCAGGAATCCTCAGGCTGACTTACAGGCAATGGACCGTGCTCACCGAATCGGACAAACAAAACAAGTGTATGTGTTCCGCTTCATAACAGAGGACAGTGTAGAGGAGCGCATGCTCGAGCGTGCGGCGCAAAAGCTTCGTCTAGATCAGCTCGTTATTCAACAAGGCAGACAGCAACAGACAAAAGGCAAGCATTGTTTCCTCCAGTTCGTATGGCGTCGACTTCATATATCCTCTCAGCTGCGAGCAAGGATGAACTCCTTGACATGATAGCGCACGGCGCGGAGAAGATCATCAACTCTTCTGACGAGTAGGCATTTGTGCACATACTTGTGTGATGTCATCAAAACACTCTTCACCAGCACGCTTATCAATGAAGACATTGAAGCTATCATCCAGCGTGGTGAAGAGCGCACCGCGGAGCTCAATAGTAAATACGAAGGTCTCAACCTCGAAGACCTCAGTAATTTCAAATCCGATAGTTCGTTGCAACAATGGGAAGGCGAGGACTTCCGTAGTGGGGGACGCAAAGGCCTCAACTTGAGCATGCTTTCGTTATCGAAACGAGAGAGGAAGTTGAATTATTCGGTGGATAGTTATTTCAAGGATACCCTACGCGCTGGGCCATCGAAAACTGAGAAGCAGCCCAAGATGCCGCGAGCACCGAAGCAGATCCAAATGTGAGTTAACGGCAGAGCTGTCGTTGTCGACCATCCCCGCTGACTCACTTCGTAGTCAAGATTTCCAATTCTTTGACCCCGCTCTGGCTCAGCTCCAAGAAAGAGAACTTGCGGTGTTCAAGGTATGCTGATCGCCCGTTGTAGACTATTGGAATTGACTGAACGCTATTTTAGCGTGTGAATGGGATTGTGGCGACGGCACGAGAACCTCAGGGGCCCGAGGACACGCCCGAGAAACTTGAGGCGGAGCGGACTGCAGCTCAAGAGTTTATCGATACTGGTGAATGCGCATGGTTTCGACCCATAGATCTCGCTGACGTGCTTTGTGTCTGCTTTACAGCCGAACCACTTACCGAAGAAGAACAAGCATTGAAAGAACAGTACACGGAGGCTGGGTTCCACGACTGGAGTCGGAGAGACTTTCAGCAGTTTGTTCGTGCGTTGGAGAATTACGGATGGTCTGTTGGCGCTCTCACTCTCTACACGTTCTGGCCTGTCGTTGATCTTTATGCGTTGTGTAGGACGGACGACTTTGACCTGCTCGCTTCCGAAATCCAAGACAAGGATGCAAAGGCCGTGAAGCGGTACTACACCTATTTCAAAAAACACTGGAAAGAACTCGCAGAACACTCTCGTATCGCCGCCCGCATCGCCGAAGGCGAGGCCAAACGCAACAAACGATCCAATCTTGAATACCTCCTCGCCAAAAAGATCGGCTCAGTCAAACACCCGATGCAAGAGCTCGAACTCAACTATCCCACAACCAAGGGCAAAGTCTATTCGGAAGAGGAAGACAGATACCTGCTCTGTCGGTTGAATCACTACGGGATGCGGGCCGAAGACGTGTACGAACGGATCAAGCGGGACATTTCCGAGTTTCCCGTGTTTCGCTTCGACTGGTTCTTTAAGAGCAGGTCGACGCAGGAATTGCAGCGAAGGTGTAACACATTGTTGGGGATGATCGAAAAGGAGGCAGAAGCGCTGGCGCAACAGGAAGGCAAGTCGAAGGGGAGAGGAAAGGTGGGGGTGTCTCGTTCCCCCTTGTGTCTTGAAGAAAATGCTCACGCCGTTTGCAGAAACGGGGCCTAGAGGACGTTCAAAAGGAAGACGAAATCAAGGAATCGAGGTCGCCCACACCTGCTCCCCCCGTGTCGAAAAAGTCGCACAAGAAGAAGAAGACGTAGACGACGGAGGTGGTTTCGGTGATGGACCTCCTGCATGCGTTTCTCTTTCTTTCTTTCACTACCCCAGCTTTTCTCGCATATTCACGTATTCTCTGGCTCATGGTATGTAGCATATCAGATCACATATATAATGCGTTGGTTGCGCCTGGCACGCTTTTTTGTTGCCGTTGCGGGGAACTGACCGAGCAAGTGACGTTCGGGGAGTGGTGAGGTTGCAAAACTGGAAGCTCAAGTTTGACTGCATGGCTCATTCGGCCCGGGTACAGCCGTTGAACCGTCATGCCCACATTCTGCGCGTGTGCGCCAGATTTGGACATGCAATTCAGCAAATTTCCCGATGAGCAAAGCTACAACTTAGAGAGTGAGCATTAGATTTGTTCTCCCCCTAACTGAAGTACAGAGGACATAAACGACGTTAATCATTTTGCAACCTTGAAAAAAACGTTGGTACATAAGTTACGCCACTTGACTGGGATCCGTGACGAATCCCCTGCAGCCCACATTCCCATTCGAACAATACGTTCATACGCCCCCCCCCAAAAAAAAAACCGGGCACACAAAGAAGTTCACTGATCAATGTGGCCCGTCGAGTGGGCGCGACGATGAAAACGAAAACGAAGGGGCTACCCTGTCGATCGGATCGAACTCGCCCAGCTCGACGGAATCCGGGTCGACGTAGGTGAGTCCAAAGTCGGGAATGGTGAACGTCCCGGTGAACTCGCTCATCAGCACCTCCGCCCGGTCGGAGGGCAGTACATGCGGGTGCGGCGCGCCGCTGGCCAGCAGCGTGGTCGCTTCGTACGTGAGGTAGTAGGCTTCGCGCAGGTTCAGGAACAAGCGCGAGCCACCGACGATCATTGACGCGTGGGCGATTCTGGGGACGTGCGTGAGTATGCGGCATATCCCACTCCGGGAAGAAAGACTGGATAATGCTCACGGGACGACGGCAGTGACCACGGCTGACTGTGGATCGGGTGAGTTTGGTCGAGCGGGCAAGCTTCGCGATGGATACTTACGCTGGACGCGAGCCACAGGAACGCGTTACCTGCCAAACCCGCACCGATGCTGAAAGAACAGACTTCACATGGTGATTCCGGATAGAAAAAAAAGTCATTCTTACAGGAAAAAGTAGATGACGCTAAATGAAAAAAGAGATGAGCGAAAAAGGTAAGTCGGCCTACGACTCGTCGTACCTATCGCGAATGAGAAGCGACAGCAGATCAATTTTTTGGCCATTCAGCATGACGCCTTTTCTTGACCGGTCGATTGCCTTCCAGACAGCAAGTCCTGCTAGCCAGCATTCAAATGCAAGACCTGTCACGAGTATATTAAATGTCACTCAATCTTGCACGTCCAACAACAATACCCACCTGGGAACCATATCGAGAACAAATAATTCGTAGTGAAACCCCAACAGCCAGTAATTCCTGGTGGGGTGGCGAGGGCTGGGAAACAAAAGGGCGTTCGAGCGGTCCGTAGTATATAGTAGAGATGACTCACTTATTCCATGTTTTATCCCTATGTTGTAAACCGTAAGCATGGTCGTGATTTCCAGCGTGAAGAACACCAGATTGACTGTCGCCAAAATCTTGTTTCTATTGTACATGGCAAAGATACGGAGCTGAAGCACCACTACACTTTTTCTCAGCTTCGTGGTTGGACGACAGCGTCAAGTTGACCCATCTTACCTTCCACAGTGAACAGCATCAAAGAACCACCACAACCCTCCCAGATGAAATAGTGAAAGCAGCTAATCGATGTCTTGAACGTGAGTGTGCGAAGAGTTTAATCAGGTCTCTTACAACTGATTTCCACGTCAGAATCACTGGCAGACAGCAGACGAGGAGACACGCACTCGTTCGCTATGCGATGGAGTAAACAGAATGCCCATGTACACGGTCAAAAGGGCAACACCAAAGTATCTCATCTAGAATATGTGATCGCGATCAGAAAATCCAATGACCGATCACCGTAGAAACTTGCCCAGAGGAACAACGCCTTGGAGATACCCCATGGTTTGAGCTTTTCCAGGATCAGGATAGAAGAGGTATGGTGGAACGACTCCACTTACCCAAACAAACTGGATCTAACATCGGTAGTAAGTTTAGCGCGTGCACATATATAATGCAACGAAAAAGCCGATCTAACCTCGGTTGGCAACGTGATGACTGGAGGGGATAATATGGTTTACCCTTTGTGAAAGCAATGCAGTTGGTGTGATACGCACGATAGTCATAAAGAAACCACGAGTATGCTCCGACTGGACAGGAAAATAAGTCAGTTTTTGCCACGACATGAGGGGAATCGACCGATAACGTACTTGCGCAAAACTTGGACACCTGTGAAGCGGATAGGAGAGCGAGGAATTCGGCTTCTAGGGCAGCTGACATCAGGGCTCGCTGTTGGGAGCGGGCGGAAGTGAGAGATGGTGGACGTGGCAGACAACGGATCGAGAAAAACTGTCCGCTCCCGGTGCATGTGCATCGGACTTTAGACGATACGAAGAGAGTGCGTGCAGCATGGCGGCTGATATGGACATCGCCTCGTCGCTCCATCTAATCGGATCATGTGCCTGCGGGCATCAATAGTGAGCTTTATTTGAACACGACTTACCCGATAGAAGGCGAACATCTTCCGACTCACATCGACTACTGAGTGAGGTCGACAAAGGGTACGTACTATCGAGTATTCGCCAAGGAGTGGCGTGATGGCCATTGATGTTATTTCGTCATAGTCATGAACCATCCCTGGCTCATGCCTAAGAGGCAATCCACTGGGAAGGCTGTGAGACATGGAGGCAGGGAGGTTTAAGTAACTTAGCTAACCGCATTTGCATTTTCATCAGCGCAGCAACACCGCAGGGCGCTTGCGTCGGATCTTCCCGCGCTCCCTCAGTGGCCTAATGGTACTTCTGGCTAGTCCAGTTCGTTCGGGTCGTAACTGGTTCGGTTCGACTCACTGGAGACCTTACTGAAAGCCGTCTTGTGCGGAGCTGGCATCGAGAAGATGTTTGATGAGGACCTGCACTGCAGTTTAGTATGCGTTTATAAGGCCCCATAGCTGGCCACCCAGTGAACACAGACCAGACCATTGATTCCATCCGAAAGTTGTTAACGCTACTAAGACAGATTGAATATGCCCACCATACCGAACCACGGGAAGCCTTTGGTGCTCTTGACTGGCGCATCGGGTTTCTGTGGCGCTTGGATTGCCCACGCCCTTCTCCAGAACGGTTATACCGTTTGTGGGGTGGTCCGGTCGGACGCCAAGGGGCAACATCTCTCGGACGTGTATTCCGCTTCGGGCCTCGGAAGCGGTTTCTCCTTTGAAATCGTCCAAGACACGTCCAAGGTCTGATAACCTCGTCTCGGCTGCCACGCACTCGGGGACTGAGATTATATTCACACAGCCTGGAGCGTTGGATACCGTTCTGCAGAAACGCGAACCGGTCGCTATTGTTCATACGGTGCGCCGTGTTTTTTGATTGCGAACGTTCTCCTGAGCGGCTCGTACTAAGGCTGCTGTGGTGGGTTATGATAATAACATTACCGGCAAGTCTCACTGTAGTAGTAGTGCTCGTGAACTTTGCCTGATACCTTCCATGCTGCCGTATAGGCGTCCTAGAAACGAACGCCGAGGCGATCGACTACATTTTAGAAAGCGTGCACAGGCATGGGTATGTCTGATGGGCCCATGCTCTGTGGCCTCGCTTTCGCTAACATGAATTCAGTTCCAAAGTGAAACGATTCATCTATCTCGGCTCCGTTCAGGCCCTCCTCGAAAAGGATGGCAAGCCGCGTGGTTACATCTTCAAGGAGGTACGAGTAACCTCTCGCATGCCTCACGACTCTCGCCCTTACAAACCTTGTTTAGACTGACTGGTACCAAAGCGCCGTCGACGCGGTCAAGGCCAACAAACCCGGCATTAGTGGTGAACAACTCTATGCAGCTAGCAAGACCATTGCCGAGCAAAAGATCGTTCGATTCGAGGAAGAACACCCGAACTTGCCATGGGACATCACGCGTCTCTTACCGCCATATGTGAGTGACGCTACCATCGGCTCGCGTTCTTCTCTGATGAGACATGCTCCAAGGTCTTTGGGGTGAGTATCGCGAACGTGTCCAGCGACCGCCAAACATGCTCATTCGTTGACAGAAACTCCTTCACCGCACTAGCGTAAGCGTCCCCATCCTTGGTGTTTGTTCTGACAACGGGGAAAAAAACGACGGGCTGAGCGTCTGGTGTAACAGTTCGCAGATCCATCCGAACTGAACTACTCCATGAAGTTGATATACAAGTGGTTGACGAGCCCCCCGAGCCCTGATGTCTTCCCGTTCCAAATGGGGTACAACTTTTGGGCGGCCGACTTCGTCGACGTGCAGGACCTCGGCAAGATCTTCGTCAGGACACTTCAGGCAGAAGGTGCCGGTGGCAAGCGCATCATCGTTAACGCGGGTAAGTTCTTTCTCAAACGACGATGCACATTGACCTCGAACGCTCTACCCCCGCAGAGGCGTTCTCGTACCAAGATTTCTGTGAGTATCCCGATCACTCTCGAACTCGGTCCTCGTCACTCATCTACAATAATTGATAGTCAACACCGTCGCGGACTTGGGGCTCGAGGGCCCACGAGGCACCCCTGAATCTGCCCTGCGACTGCTCCCAAATAAATCCGTCGACGATAGCACTGCCAGAGACATCTTGGGATGGACGGAGTACACGCCGTTGGCGAGCTGTGTCAAGGACTGTTACGAGTCCTTGGAGAAATCGGGCTTGCGGATCTCCTCCGCCGAGTACAACCGATCCCGCTGCTAGTTAGTGTTCGAGTCTGATGTACCGCTGGTGTAAGACGAGGTCGGAGAATACCTTGAAATGAAGCTTTTTGATGATTGTTTCCTTCTCTCTCGAGACGAAGTTCTGGCGACTTTGAGCTTTGGTGGTCACGAGAGGTCGGATTGTTTGACGCGACTTGAAGCGAGATCTCATGTCATGGTGTTAATGGATCTCTCGATGATTGCAGCAGATGGACCATTGGGAGCCGAGACGTCGACACGCCGCAGGACACATTCTCTTTGAGAGGGGCGCCAAAGGGGATTGAATACCAACGGACTATCGGTACAGCAAGAAGTAGGGAGTGTAGGCGAAGCTTACCTGTAGTCAAGTATGTACAAGAAGGCTGGAAAAAAAGCCTGAGCCTAGTAATTGATGTCTGAAAAGGGAAAGGTAATGAGTGTAGCGTAATTATGGTAGATATGTCCTAACACGACGGGGTGATCCCCAACATTCTCGTGGAGAGCTTTGGCCCATGTTTTTTCTTTGTCCACACAAATTCTAGGCCTATTCCAGACCGAACGAGGTTCAAGCCCAAGTTTCAAGTGTAACCATGCCATGTCGCGTAAACGACCGAATACATACAATCTACAGCGATACGGAGCCAAAACAGCCATCAAGACAGTCATATGGTGCCTCGAATAATTACACTCGACCTCAACTCCGACTGCAAGCCGCCCAGGCTGCCAAAACACGTCGCCCCCCTCAATTAGTTTTCTTGCCAGTTCCGGATCAGAGCGGGGACATTCGGACGGCGGACCTCCGTGGCACATTGGTAAGGGTGGGGATGGCTAGGACGCGCTCGGGATCAGCGTGCCGTCCAAGGTAGGTCGCGTCGCGTACCTCGTCACGCCCGACGACCAGCTTAGCGTGGGCTCGATCACGTTGCCTTCATCGTCGACCGGCTTCTTGATACGGAAAGCAGCGAGAACGTTGGCCACCGTTAGAAAGAGGGCTATTTGTGCAAGTTCTACCCCTGGACACTCTCTGACGTGCGCATGAGAAGAACGTCAGCGCGTCCGTCGTCCATTCGTGGACTGTCCTTACCTGCGGCCAAATCCAAAGGCAAACTTGGCACTGTCCGGGGCGTTCTCTGGAGGGAGGAATCGTTCCGGACGGAACTCTTCGGGTTTGGGATATATCGTTTCGTCGTGCAATGCGGCCCTGTGGAAGATCAACAAGGTTCCACGACCAGCAGCGCTCTGTAGACGCGACTTACCAGATGTTGGCGACTAGAGGTGTGCCAGCAGGAATGAAGTACCCTTCGTATATGTCGTCTTGTGTGACCATATGAGAGACTAAGGACCCAATTAATGGTCGCAGGGATATCACTCAATCGCGTCGCGTACCCATGCGCGTTACTGGGCACCACCGAAGCACCTCCTTGAGCACGCTGTTCACATACGGTAAAGAAGCCTTGTCATCTAAGCAAACAAGTCTATCGTGACCGATAACGGAATCGATCTCGGCCTGAGCCTTTTGCTGGACTTCGGGAAATAACATCATGCAAAGGAAAAAGTTTGCGATGGCGGTTACCATCTACTTCCCGTAAGGCAACAATAGGACGTGAGGTGGACATGTCACCTACCGTAGCGGACTGACCTGAGCGGAAGGTCAGCTTATGGGGGAGATCGGGTCAGTCAACGTACCTCCGTACAAGGCAGCTGCAACCCATTTGATCCCGTCCTTGTCTCCGTCGCCCTCCGTTCCGATCAGAGATGCAGTGAAGGAGGTGTTGTTTTTACCTGCCCTCTGCCAAGGAAACTCAGCATGCCACTACTGGTCACGGCATTGTCACTACTACCCACCAAGCTCCTTGCTACCCCTTCATATGGTTCATCTACCATCTTGACGATAAGTTGACGTGTTCTCGCCGCTAGCTTTTGGAACCCCGCAAATGGAAACCACGCCGGAACATATTTCACTTGGAATAACACAACGGTCAGCGCGGAACGTTGTTACGCCGTCTGAACAGAGCTCACGGAATGGAAGTGTGTCCACCAAGAAAATGTTGGGCAACGCTGCCATCGTAAACATCTGCATGGCCTCTTCTGTCGTACGCAGCAGGGCATACCCATCGGAGGCACCATCATAGCCATATGCAAGATTGAGGGCCACTATTCCAGCCATCCTGATTGCTCATAAGCCGATCAGAATTTTGCAGGTCATGGTTAGCAATCACCTTCTGAAACTCCGCTCAAACTGGTCGGGGGAGTCGATGATGGCTTGCAGATAATTCGGCATGGCCTTCTCTATCAACCTCGTATATTCTGACAGCGCCTTGGTGCTGAGTCCCATTCTGAGAAGCCTGCGATAGTTCTTCCATCTATCACCATAAGGCGAGAGTACGAGGGACTCTCCCCAACCCATTCTAGACGGGCGCTTCAGCTGCCAAAATCAAAGTACAAATGTTGCGTCATCATACAGCTCGCCTGCCATGACCAGATTCGGCCGACTGGAGTAGATCGCGGAGCGCTTGTCAAACAAGTCCGTGATCGTTTTCGCAGAGTTGAGCAAGATGATGGGTTTCGTGAATATGTAGAAAGTGACGATATCGCCTGGGTGTCTGTCCTGAACTGGGGACACTGTCCAGAGTGAAGATTACCGTACCGTACTTGGGCCGCAGTGCAGCGTACGCCTCCCATGCGTCCTTTGTCGGTAGGTCGAGCACGTTGCCCAAGAAGGGGACGGTTTTGGGTCCAGGAGGCAGTTTGAAGTTGCGGTCTTGCCTTGTTCGCCATAAGGAATACCCAGTTGCTGCGAGAGCGAGCGCAACGAGGACAACATCAAAGAGTGTCAGGGTGAATGGCATCTTGTCACTTTGAAAAGTCCGGTATGGTCGAAAGAAATAGAGAAGTTGCTAGTCGCAATCATCAGTCAAGAACAGGTTACGAAACTAGTTCATCACTGAATCGAACTGGCTCGACCCTGCGCTACGTACAATGAACCCATCATTAGGTGATGATGCATGATGAAGGGCGGCTGCGGCGGCCATAGTGGAGCATTAGGCTCTCCTTCTGAGTCAATGGCTACCTCGCATGTAAGTAGTAACAATCCTGCGGCGGATCTGACTGCGAAGCATTGATATCACCGCCTGGTTCATCAGAATACACCATGGCAGGCGCACTTGCCCCACACCCACATGGTCAACAAGGCGGTGAGCACAGGATCTTGCTGTAGGGGTCGAATGAGAACAGCCACCACGTTTTGGTACGTGACAGAGGCTGATAGTCGATGAAGTTGGTGGCGTGTGGATAGAAAAAAAAAGAAACAGGATTTGCAGGGTGAAGTGGCACTGCCTTGTGCCAGTATAGTGAGCGCCGCGTCAACCTTACCATAGCGTTAACCGACGAAATGGCAGGTGTAGTAAGCTTCCTTTTTTTTTTTTTCAGAAATCAGATACTGACGCATCGACGGCCAACTTGGCTCCCGAGCATCGACTTCTTCAGTTCTTGGCAGGAAACTAGAACGCTACATCAAGTCCGCCGCATCACTGCATCACTGTACTCGGGTGGTGACGGTGTTGCTGCGGATGGGCCTTCGGGTTTGATGAGCCTAGCCTCAACTTGGAAACTCGGACTGACTCCTCGCCTAGCCATAGCATCATTGCGGGCTGTTCGCGTGCATGTTTATTTATACTTAAAAAAAGGTTCTGTAACCACTAGATGCAAAATGCACATTGCATCCTCGTAATTTGTAGCAAGATCAGTGGCCTGTCTCGCGTCTGCTTCTGCAAGCATCATCATGCCGCTCACTTTCTTCACTGATGGACCCGAGTACATCTCACGACTAGGAGAGCCATTCACACCTCCCGATGTCGATATAAACGCATTGCGTGCCGCTATCCCCAAGCATCTCTTCGAGAGGAGGACGAGCCGTGCTCTATTTTACACTCTCCGCGTTATCCTTATACCCATTGTGCTGTACATCTTCGGCACCAACATAGACAGACTCGTTAGCTTTGTCCCCGGTGAACCATGGATTAGAACTACGGTTCACTGGGCCCTCTGGTGCACATACTGGTGGTGGCAAGGGTTAGCATGGACCGGATTTTGGGTTCTCGGTAAGTTTGCTCCATTTCGGCTGCGATCCGTTATCCAAATGCTGACAGCCATCAGGACACGAAGTACTTCCGCCTTTCCATCCTCTTGCAGGTTGTTGACCATCCTACAGACCGGCCATGGTAATCTATCCAAGAGCTTGTACATCAACCATACCATCGGTTTTCTCTGCCACAGCTTCATATTCTTACCATATTTCTCTTGGAGGATCACTCACCTTCACCATCACAAAGCATCCGGAAGAATGGAGATGGACGAGGTCTTCGTCCCTTACTCGCGATCGGAAATGAAGTTACCTCCGCAGGAAGTCGCTCAGAAACACGATTACGACGAGATACTCTCAGAGTCTCCTTTGTACCTGTTGGTTCGGGTGCTTATAATGCAGATCTTTGGACATCGTGAGTAGACATACCAAGATCCAAAGGGGATGACTTATTGTTGCACGTTCCAGATACGTACCTGACGTATGTATCATTTAACACATTATTATCGTCGGCCATCTGATGAGCGACCCAGCTGGAACCAGATGGGCAGCAGGCGCTACCCGAAGGGCACGAACGTGAGTTGATCCGACATCCTCCGTTCACCACTCTCACTCGCGAGATAGCACTGGTATCCTTCTTCTGCCCTCTTCAAAGACACTGACCGGAACGGCGTGATCGTCTCAAATATTGGTCTGGTCGTGATGTTGTGCCTCTTGGTAGTTTGGTCGATGTCGACTTCCATCGCCAATGTGGTCGCACTATACGTAATTCCCTGGTGCTGGGTGAACCACTGGTGAGTACTATAGTCAATGCCTTTACTCGTCTCTGACTTGGCGATCAGGGTAGTCACAATGGCATTTGTATGTCTCCTTCCAAATGCATGTTCCATGGTCGTCTTGAGGAATTCATCGATGTTTTTGCAGCTCCAGCACACCTGTCCTACCATCCCCCACTACAGAAATGGGGAGTGGACTTGGCGAAGGGGAGCGCTCGTGACTATCGATCGGGTAGGCCGAGTGGACAGTCCCCTCCTGACAAGTCTACTGAAGTGACCTTACTAGCCATTCTTGGGCTTCATCGACAGCCTTTTCCTCCTCGGCGTGAACCGATACCACACGGCTCACCACCTGTTTTCCGCTGTAAGCAATCCGCGCACGTACCTCTGGACCATCCTCGCTGACCATCTTCTCTTCGTTGGCAAAAAGGTACCGTTCTGTGCGTGACACACTGCTCGCCGGCCTTTCGTTGGTCCCGTCGAATCGTGTGCTGACTGACACGTTTTTCCCCGTTCAGACAACCTGCCCGAGGTGCACGCTGCCATCCGGCCTCTCCTCGGTGACGCATACGCATACGACTCGACAGGCGTGTGGCGTGCCCTATGGCGCTCGTTTGTCGAGTGCGTGTTCGTCGAAGACACGGGCGACATCGTTTTTTACAAGGACAAGATTGGCACAGCACGGAGAGAAGTTGTCGCCGCCCCGGAGCGTCAGCAGTGACGACGTTGCATCTATGCTTTAACTTGTTCATAATCACCACTATCTCATGTTATGATAGGATAGGATAGGATAGGATGGTACGATGGACACTACTACCGATAATGATAACACGCACATCTGTGATCTCGTCTCACTTGCTACTGGGGTTGCATTTCGATCCCCTTTTTTTGGCCTTTCCGCTCGAAAACGCCATCATACGATACGGTCCATCGAACAATGTTTAGCTCTGGATGACGAATCCCAATACTACACCATTTTGCTCCAGATCGTGATGCAGCTGTTTTTTTTTACGACGAGAGCCGCGCTGCGCAACACGTTCTTTCTTACCACCACTAGATGGCGCTACCGAAACAACGGATCGCAAAGTGATATATATAGCGAGCGTGTATTTCTCGGAGCATCGCGTTCATTTCCCCCGGATGGTATATTTGGCATTGCAACCGTGATGCAGCGTTTTTCGTGGTCCGCACCCGAACGCGCGCGCGAGAGATACAAATACGACCTGGTCGCCAAACGGAGACTACCAACATGCTGTCGTCGTGTCGGATGAGTCACACAACGAGGCCAAGACCCGCTCTTCGGACATGATGAGTGCCCGCATTACTGTACGTCAACCGTGACCGCGTGGACGACTTTGCAGACCCCGAGTTCTTATCATAGATGGGCGAATGATTGTACTATGTATACACGCTGCCACTGGATCTGATCGAATCGACACCTTGGCAGCCACAAAAAAAAAAGAAGAGTAACAGACCACCACAAACGCCGCCGCTTCTCGCTCCCTGATTGACCCTGCAACCTCTGCCAAGCTTGGACTTACCACCAGCGATGAATCAATCAAACTAACAGCCAAAGCAAGAACGAAGAACAAAAAATAGAACATGATGCATTCGAATCGGATCTCTCTCTCGGCAGTGCACAACGAATGACAATAAATATAATATACCGTAAGCCAGTCTGGCACACACCGCAACTTGGTCTCGGCTCGAATCGACAATCTATATATACGCTAATCCATCATATGATCGCGTTATAGTCGTGCCAGAGGTGCCCATGGGTCGAATGTGGCCTTCCCTTGATGGAGCGGGAGGGTGGAAAGGAGACGTGCCCACGACTCGTCCGATAGGATCGCCGCCACCGCAGAAGACTTGACCTGTGTGCCGTCCATGAGGGCGTCGAGATCCGCCGAAACGGCGGACAGCGCTGATACCTCATCTTTGGCAAACGCGCTGCGGGTGACCCCGGCGTTCTCGACGTACCACGGTAAATCTGAGCCAATGGCACCGATTTCGTACAGCCTGATGAGCACTGGAGGTACGCTGCGAGACAACGCGGCTTCCCATGCCATCCGGAAGCCTATGGCTTCGACCACAGGAAGACAGCGAGGAAGGACGACGTTGTTGAACTCTTCGCTGCGGTGCTTGCCCCCCAGTTGGTCCAAGAATACTCTACATTCGTTCAAGACACCCATTTCGTGCCGAGCTAGTAAAGAGTCCGGTTGAGATGGGCTCGGGATGGAATATCGGCCCAAGATCAGCTCAGGTACAAGACCTGAATACAAGTTTAATGCACTGAACACGTGCGCAGCGATTGACAGATGACATACGGATGCATAGCGCAAGAACGTCCCCTTCTGCAATCGAGACACCACGTAGTTCTTGCTATCGTTACACGTGAGTTGATTGTACCTTGAGAATCCAACATGATTCGCCACTCACGTCCATCGGTGAGAGTTGATTGAACTCAAACAGGCCCTGGGCGCCACACCTGTCTGCAATCGTCGCACCGGTCTTTCGCCAGTGGTGAAACATCACTGCCTTCACAATAGTCGTGATTGCATTGCGTACTCGACTGTCCTTTGTGGAGACGAAGAGGGACGTTGCATGGGTGAAGAGCGCATCCATGACATATCCCTGAGCTAGCGCATACAGTATCGGTATTTGTTGCGTGCGGAATGAAATGATGGGTATCTTGGCTCCGGAAGAGTTTATCACGTGCCGCCGTTGACTGTACTTAGCACCGACGTATGCAGCAACCTTGAGGCCAGGAACAATGCAAGAAGTAAGAATCAAAGCCCCGATAGCCACACGGGTCAAAAGTTCCTGGAATTGCATCTTGTGGTCCAAGTTCACTTCAAGCTCGCCCAACATAGCGTTGCGCGGTAATGAGACGTGATCAAACCAGGTGATGGCATGTCCAGTCGCTTTGGCACCCAGGCGACTTGGGAGTTCTCTAATCGGCGGTCATTCCTGATTCCGAACGCTAAGAATGACTTCTGGCATACCTAGAGATGATGCCAGCACACATCTGCTTGCCGTCATTCAGCGGCACGATAAAGGGACGTATGCCCCTGTCGTTGCCTCGAACAACGA
This sequence comes from Guyanaporus albipodus, assembly GCA_038088995.1. Taxonomy (NCBI): domain Eukaryota; kingdom Fungi; phylum Basidiomycota; class Agaricomycetes; order Boletales; family Boletaceae; genus Guyanaporus; species Guyanaporus albipodus. The sequence goes on from JBBPKA010000113.1 coordinate 67,042, forward strand.
GTCTCGCCAGAGCGATGCCAATTCGGGGAGTTCCGCCTCGTGGAAGGGTTGGAGGCATGAACCTGATGGAACATATGAGCCGGGACACAAGGAAGACAAGATTTGAACAAACTTGGCGGCGCCGTCGTGTGGGGTATGTAGTTCAAACGTGCCGTCCTCTTGGAGAGTTGCTGTGGTCTCGATGTTCAGCGCGTCCAATCCATGCGCGACCTCCGACATCAAGTATGCTACACTTTGAACAAGACTTCTGTTCAGAAATTCAGCGGAAACGAGCGTTGAAAGTACCTAATACGCCAGGCGAGGAGGTCATCAATGAGCTTGCGGAGGTCAGGCCGACCTTTAATGTAAAGTGCTATCGTCCCAACTCCTAGGTTTATTTGCACAGTCATGAGGAGTACGGCGCCGCCATCCAAAGTCACTATAGGGTGTGTGCACAGGCTCCAGAACTTTGGTGTAAGATTCAAGACATCTTCAAACGCCAAACCTGGATGTGTAACATGCTGAGCTGATCGTGTGGAATTACACGTGTGCAGTCATACCGCGTGAAAACGCCATCGCTTTTGCGCGGGCATGAGATAGATTGGTTTTCTGCTCGACACTAACATCTTCTGAGTGATACTGGAAGAGTGGCAGTCTTGGTAGGGCGTCAGGTGATGTCATACTACTAAGAGATGGATGGTAAGCAAGCCGTGGACTATACGACACAATGGGCACAGTTTGTCGGTGCCTCGCAAGCGCTTCCCGAATATAAAGAATGTCCCAGCACAGCCTGGAGCAAGGCCAAGACAACTGCTCACCCTTTCCGGCCTCGTGCAAAGTTCGAGACGACCGGGCATGGTAAGAAGCCATGTAATGCGGAGTCGTTGATAGCCGTCGTGCATAATTAGAACCTACGGGTGATTTGATGCACAGGATGGGAGTTAGGCAGCCCAACTCGGCAGAATTGAGCGTCCGCAGGGACAAGTCGAAGAGATTTCTCTACAGAAGATATGAGTCGGATCAATCAAACACTGAACGTGTCGAGGTTGACTGATGATGATGAACTGGTTCGTGATACATTGATGGGCGGTGCAAAGTTGCTGTGGTGCCATCAAGTAATTATGTACTTCTTACATAACGCACACTTGCATAGTACTACTTCCAACCACGATTCACCTCCTTTGATGCTCATGTTCAGATAGGTTGGTACGGGCGGGAAGAGCTTTCTGTGCGTGATATACTTGCATCAGATCTCAGTTTGTGCAATGCGTTCGTGTCTGCCACATCCCTAGGCCATGACTGGCCGGGGCACTGCCTGTTCCTCGTCACATCAAGGCCTTGTACGTGGTCTCGGCTACTCAGGGTATTCAAAGCCTATATGGGCGTGACGTGCTAGAATGTTTCCCTCAGCTATTGTCGTGAAGATGCGCCTTCAAGGCACTCTCAAAGCTTTCCTATCAGCCATCCTCGCCCACGCCGCCCTTTTCCTGTTGGGCGTGCATGCCAGGGGACAGAATGTTGATATTGCGTGGCAGACCCTAAACTCAACCATCGAAGGTCGTTTGAGGGCTAGCATGCCTTTTGCGCGACCATGTTTCGCACTCTCTAGTGTTGATGTTGGATCTTTTGATCCCGCCGAATGCATGAACATTATTGAAAATTATGAGGACCACTGTGAGTACCTCCCCCCAGACTGATTGGGGTGCCCCATTCAGAAAACAGCCAGTCACTCGCTCCCGGACATTCGGCGCATATATGAATGTAAGGTCCACCTTTACTTCTTCATGCAGAAGCCGACCTCAATTGGATTCCTCAGAGCCAATGGGAAACGTGCCAGCGAACCTCGGTCCAGTGCTTGCTGGACGATATCTCTCCCAACAACACCGCTGCGTACCTTCCACCTCGGAGCTGTGCCCAGGGAAGCGTTCCAGCCTATTACGTGGGTTATCTGAGGGTGCATTTGTATGCCACTGATGGGGCTGTTTTCTAGGTCAACGTCTCCCAAGTCTTGGATGTCCAGGCAGCTGTGGTATTTGCGAAGAATCACTCAATTCCGCTCGTGATCAAGAACACGGGTGTACGACTATTTTCTCTGTGTGCTTCGCCTTTTTCCTCACCCTGACGCGACGGGATCTAGCATGACTTCTCCGGCCGAAGCAGTGGCCCCAGTAGCCTCGCAGTATGGGTAGGCAGAGCGAACCTTATTAATGGGTTTTGAGCTTACTTTGCGATGCTTAGATGAGGAACTACCAGAACGTAAGGTCCCCCTTTCCCCTTTGCCTGAGTGCTCTGATCTGGTCCAGGTTTCGCTTCTACGGAATTTCGTTCCGGATGGATGCTCTGATGGTACCGTCGATACGGCGGTGACGTTTGGAGTAAATATTTGCTGACCTGCCGTGTTCCTTGTCTTAGTACTTTTTCCAGGCTGGCGCCAACTTTGATGTTCTTTACAACTTTGCAGACGCCAATAACGTTACTCTACCAGGTGCGCAGGATCTTACTGTCGGCGCTGGTGGTGGATATCTCATGGTAGGAGTCTCTCTTGGCCTGATGGGAGCCTATGACTGACTTGACTACAGGGTGGAGGACATAGGTTTGTACCCTCGTACAATACTGACACGTGCTGATTCGTTTGTAGTGCCCTCTCGCCCGTATACGGCCTCGCCGTCGACCACGTGGTACGTTTTAAAAAGTATAGCACCTTCGTCGCACCGACATACGTGAACAGCTAGAGATCGAGATTGTGGTAGCCAGCGGCCAAGTCCTAACTGCGAATCGCTGCCAAAACAGCGACCTGTTCTTTGCGTTGCGCGGGGGTGGCGGTGGCACGTTTGGCGTCGTGACGCAGGTGACAACTCTGGCGTTCCCTCAGATGTCACTTTCAACGCAAGTATGCTCCGATGATTAAGTGGAACAGAAGTTCTCATGTTGTCGAGGTAGTGTTCTCGCTGCTTATGAGAGAAGTCAGGAAAAGGACCGCGCGTTGGTAGAATTCTTGGTCGAGAACGCCTTAGAGTATGCAAACCAAGGTCTAAGTTACTATATTTCCATCTTCATGATACTGATTTGGCCATACCACAGGCTGGGGAGGATACGCCAGGGTAAGTGACAGCGTTGTCTCCATCTTTTCATCCCTCTCATTGACGCGAAGCCCGACGGAGGAGTGATCTTGACTACGCCCTTGCTCAACCTCACAGCGGCAGAGGCTTCGATGGCTACATTACGCAACTTCACGGCCAACACGCTCAACGGCACTTTCTCGCTAGAATCCTACCCCAGCTACCTCTCCTTCTTCGATGCCGCACTTGCACCTTTTGCATTAGTGAGCGTCGCGTCCTTCTCATGCGAAACTGCACCCTGACCGGAATGATGCATAGCCCGTCGGATTTCCATTCGTTTTCTCCTCTCGCCTCATCCCGGCTGCGAACTTTGAGACGAGCGATAGCCGGAAACAATTGGTGGACGCGATGATGCCATCGCTTAACGCCTCTCCTCTGTCCATCATCATGCTGGTCGGGCCACACCTGTACGACTATCAAGGGGGAACGAGCGTGACGGACGCATGGCGATCGTCGCTCTGGCACGTGAGATCTCGGTCTTTGCGTCTTCCCGCACGTTCGCTCCTCTCAACCCGCTTTTTCTTTTTCAAGGTCGTGATCGGCGAAAGTTGGAATTATAACACGACGTATGAAGAGCGGGAGGCGGTGTATGCTTTGTCGACTCATTCCGCGACCGCCCTTCGTGAGCTGACGCCAGGTTCGGGGGCTTACCAGGCGAGTGCCTTTTTCATGAAGGTCGAGACGCGGTGTGTGTGACCTGACCGCTGCGCTGTCGAACAGAACGAGGCCGACGTGTACGAACCCAATCACACGGGTAGGTCGGAATGTTGGAAAAAGATATCGACGAGGCTCATCGATCGTCTTAGAATCATTTTGGGGGTCTCACTACGACCAGTTGGTCGAGATCAAAAATAAATAGTGAGTGCCCGTGCAAAATGCATCGTTGAGGGGAACCCGAATGCTAATGCCGTCGTCTTGACAGTGACCCGGATCACCTGTTCGACTGTTGGCACTGCGGTAAGCGTTTTTTTTCTTAGAAATGAAACGCGCTTTGGGACTCGACTGACGCGCTCGCTTTAGTTGGTTGGAAGGGCAGCCAGGACCCGCGCTATCAATGCTATATGCCTGCACCAAACTAGGCTTTTCCCCTGTTCAAATCACCATATCATCTCTCGGACATTTCTCGCTCGTTAGCCCGGGGCTTCGGACAGCGCAACGGGTGTACGCTTGTGTACATACCCAGTTTTAGAATGTACCAGCGTTATAGACAGTAGGTGTTATTTATGATGGCTTTGGAGGCATGATTGTTATGTGCTCCCAATGCTTCATTGAAATTGTTAGCTAGCAGTTGACGGTCAGAACCAGCACTTAGCGTCCACAAAAATCTATACGTTGGTTGATCCGATCAGTGCTAGTCGACACGTGACAAAGTAACATCATCCTCGAGGCAGGTTTGTATCTGATCAGAATCGCCACACCAGGGGTGTCGAACCCAACTAAACCAGAAATCCTACATCGAATGCTGAAGGGTCCCACGACGAGAGCCCACTCCTCTACAACCAATGCATGGGATCACGTTCTAGTTGTCTTGGGATAGCTCGACTTGATTCTATCAAGTACATGTACCGCGCTTTGCCTCGTGTCGGGGCCATATCTCCAGATTTGTGGCTGGGTTTCCAGACCACCCCTGCCAATATCCCCGCCGTCTGTACAGAGTCCTCTTTGGACAAAATTGACCAAATCTTTGCGGCTCGTGTGACCGCCGATGGCCTAATATTTGCACATTTACTCCTGCAATGGCCTTTTGTTATCAATCCTCAACCCTCGATCATCAATAACTTTCGGTTTCCGTGCGCTCGAGCTGCAAAGACTGATGTGGTTACTGTCGTTGCACTATGGCCTGCTCCTCACAAGTTCAGCCAAGGGTAGGGGTGCATATGAGAATTTGATTTCCTCTCTCACAGTCGACTCTGTCTACTATTGGGTTGAAGTGAAGCTGGTTGGATACCAGAATGAGAGAGCCCCTTGATTTTTCCTTGTGAAATGATAGTACTTGCTGTGGAACTGTCATGGAAATATTCTTTTCCTACTCCATCTTATCTGATACCTCCACACTTGAATATATACATTAGATTAGATTTTCTTTAGTATGCATCTGACCAGCACTCACATCTTCTCTACAGCTAGTTTGTATGATTCATTGCCTTCTCTTTTTCAATAGTTAGATTTTCTTCTGACTTGATAACTAGGATATGTTCCTCTTTTCCTCTCTTCATTTCCTCTAGTTTCTCCACTAGTGATATCCCCACTTTCCTATATTAGCATATGGCAGCTCTTCATTTGATTATATATGCACTTTATGAAATGGCCAACTTACTATTTGGATCTTGCTGGATTCCAAAGGCAATATCAATTGAGTGTGATAAGACAATAGGCTAGTGATACTAAAGTAAGCATTAACCTGAGTCCAGGTGTCCAGGAAATCTGCTACTATACCTCCAGACAGTGGAAATTATTCAATAGAAAGTGGAGGAAACTCCAAGGAGAACAAGATTGGAAAAAACACCTTTAGTTTGGCTGCCTTATATACTATTTAGTTGAAACTCTGAAGCAGAGCTTGAATTACATGAGGGCAGGTAAATAAATAAATGGATCATACCCTATTGGTCAGAGATAGTTAACCTAATTCTTACATATGATATGCAATAAGAATAACTTGTGTCATTGGCTTGACAAAGCAAGGCTGTGGCTACTGACTGAGCTGCTAACTGAGTGATGAGTCAGAGTAAGTCATGATGAGTCACTATCTTGAGATAAGGGCTGCACCAGGGTTGAGGATATAATGTCATAGATAAGCAATAAAAGATAAGAATCTAGGTTGTTGGCTGTGTTGATGAGTCTGGGCTGTGATGTTATTGATGATGTCATAGGTCTGGATGTGCCCATCATGTGACTTGTCATGTGATGTGGCTGTGTAAGTCACATGACCTGTGAAGACTTGAGTAAAGAGAATGAAATGAGGAGTGAGGAAAAAATAATGGAAAAATAGGAATAAAATAAGAGAGATACATAGTGTTCATAATACTTTATATATTCTGCTACTAGATGCTCTACATATTGATGTCAAGTCTCTAATATATATTACAAATACTATATATATCTCTTATTTTATTTCTATTTTTCCATTATTTTTCCCTTACTTATTTTTTTATTCTCTCTAACTCAGGTCTCCACCAGGTCACATGACAAGTCACATGATGGGCATGTCTAAACCTATGACATCATCATGACATCACAAGCCCAAACCCATCAACATAGCCAATGATCTAGACTCTTATCTTTTATTGCTTATCTATAATATCGTATTCTTAATCCTAGCACAATCCTTATCTCAAGATAATGACTCATCCTGACTTACTATGACTCAGCTCCAAATCATTGCTCAATCAGCAATCCACAGTTCTGCTCTGTCAAACCAATGGCACAAGTTACTTCTATCTCACGTTATATATAAGAATTAGGTTAGTTATCTCTGATCAATAGAATATGATCCAGTTATCTATTATCTACCCTAATGTACTTTAAGCTCCACTTCAGAGTTCTAACTGAATAGTATATAAGGCAGCAAATTGGAGGTGTTCCTTCCAGTCTTGTTCTTCTTGGAGGTTTTTCCACTTCCTAGTAGATTAATTTTCACTATTTAAAGGTATAGTGGCAGATTTCCTAGACACCTGGACTCAAGTTGACACTTACTTCAGCACCACTAGTCTATTGTCTTATCAGCACTTGACCAATATTGCCTTTGAAGTCTAGCAAAATCCAAATAGTTAGTTGGCCATTTTATTAAAGGCATTTTCTTTAGTCTTGTTCTCCTTGAAGTTTCTTCCACTTCCTATTGGGTAATTTCCACTGTTTAGAGGTATAGTGACAGATTCTCTGGACACCTGGACTTAGGTTGATGCTTACTTCAGTGCCCCTAGCCTATTGTCTTATCACACTTAACCAATATCACTCTCTAAAATCTAGTAAGATCCAAATAGTAAGTTGGCCATTTTACAAAGATTCTTTCAATAGATCATTTACAACTGGATAGCCTATGTCTTACCCCAATGAGCAATGGAAGTTTCATTGCAACTTATCTGCTGACTCTTTACTGTTATTTTGGAACATTATAATACATAAACACTGGTAAAATTGTAATGGGCAGCTAATATTCAAAACAGCCTTTAAATTCAGAGAATGTATTCAAGTGCATTTATTGTCTGTATAGTTTCACTCATGTTCATCATGCAGACAACTAGTATATTTGAAGAGGATCATTAAATAGCTTTATACATTAAACCAGGAGCAAGATAATCTTATAGAGTTACTGAACACATAGGAGGAGGGCTTGGGTACATGCATAGCTTTCTTGACTTGTGTTTTTTTTTGCAAGAACTCATGGTGGCATAGTATGTCTCCAAAAAATTGTCAAGGAACATATCATAGCTATATGTCAATCAGGAAATATGTTCCTATATGATGCTATGTATCTGGTTTGGTGAGGTTTGAGTGGACTGTTTACATGTGGATGCTTGGGATCACACAGACAACAAGCAAAATTCATCTCACTTTGTGGGGTGGCCAGTGGTCAATCCCAAGTAGAACCTCTGAGCCTCCCCCAACGAGTCTGTCATGGGTAGATTAGCATATTTGGCCATAACCTTTCGAATTCAACAGACACAAACAAACACCTCACTGTTAGCCACCATCTTCCATTCTGTAATGTCTAGCATGTCGCGATATGCCTTCCAGTCACCCTCCGTTTCGGATGAAACAGGCGCCTATCGCATGCGCCCACCGCGTGGTTCCCGTCCTGGGTCCAACATGCGCTACTACTCAGAGCCCGCGTCACGCATGCACGTCCATGTCCCATACCGCCGGACGCGTCGGCTGACATTGCTCATGACATTTTTGGCGTGTGCCGTGCTCGTGAGTTTCGCATGTGCATACTGGTTATTCACGACGAGGTACGGTCATCCCTCCCTCTCTGTGCGTAGAGTTCCATTACCCATCGCTGATTCGGGCTCACGCAGCCAGCGCGTCCTAGCACGCCCCATCAACAGAGTCGGGGCCTCACGCACATGAGGTCCCGCGCCAATTCGACATCCCCCCTGACGCGCTCGACGAGCCCGACACGCGCCTCGACAGCTTTCGCGCGGACCGCACCGTCGCCTATCTCGCCTACCTCCCACACAGTGGACTCCACAACCAACGTATCGCGCTCGAGAACGCCCTCACCCTCGCCCGTCTTCTCAACCGCACCTTGCTCATCCCGCCTGCCCGACTGGGTTCAAAGACCCTGCGGTATGTGCGCTCAAGCACGCTCGCCCGGATGCTTGCGCTCAGCGACAAACGCGAGGGGCTTAGACATTGCACGCGCATACCGGACGGTATCCCACCCTCGGACGAATGCGTGGATTATACGGCATACACCTTCGTGCCCTGGGCGTGGCTCGTGGACCTAGGGCCGATCGAAGCCCAGCAAGCTCTTGTTCGTGCGTCAAATGGAACGGCGGCGTGGGTGGAGGAAAGGCTGGGTGTCCGTCGCAACGAGACGCTCTTCCTTCCCGACACGGAGCCGTACGAGTTCCAATTTGTGGACACACCTGCACCCATGCGGGACGGGGATAAATACCACCACGCCATACGCATCGACACGCTCGCCGCCGCACCTCAGCGCCTCATCCAACTCGGAACGTTGTTTGGCTCCTCCAGGCTCAGGCTGCGAAAGGTGGAGAACCGACGGTTGCGGGGGGATGTTAGGCGGCGCATAGTGTTTGCGAACGCGGCACTGACGTCGGCTGCGGAGAGGATTGCGGCGGCGCTCGGGGGGACGTACGTGGGCGCGCACGTGCGTGTTGGGGATGGTCGTTTTCAAGAGAGCGCGGAGAAGAACGCGAGGGTCGTTTGGTGGAAGCTGGTTCAGGACGTTCTGGGATTGGACATGCAAACGGCGTTGGAACTCGAGAGACGCGTGGGTAGGGAGGTGGCGATGGACGACATGCTGGAGCCGCCCGAAATGCCTGTGGACGTGCCCAGTCTGCGGGCATCCCATCCGTCGCTCGCTCCCCTTCCTGAGACCTTCTTCCCCAAGCTCTCCTGCCGCGGTCAACTGTACAGGACGGCCGGCCTGCGTCGTCTTAACGTGCCTCTGTTCATCGCGACGGATGCACGGGACGGCCTCGCGGATCCATTGTTCGGGCGGCTGACACGCACGTTCCCGTGCACGTTTGTCCTGGGGTCGTTCCGAGTGGAGACTGCGCACCTCGAAGGGCTGCGGAACGGGTACGATGGTGTGAGTCTGACGGAACACTTGGCGCCGATCGTGGACGGGCTTGTGATAGGCCGTGCGTGGGCCGTTGTGGGCACGGAGGGGAGTACGTTTAGTCGGTATGTAGAGGACGTCTTGTGGAGGGTGTTGCATGGTTGGGAGATCGTAGAGAGGGGGTAATGAATCGAATTTTCTGGACGTGGTTCCTACTACACGATGAGGTGGGCGGTGGTGGGATCAGTGAACTTCCGGTGGTCAGATTGGCCATTGAAGGACACCTTTGATGATGCGTGTTTTCAACGAGAATGGTCCCCAGAGGGAATCTTTCCTATTTTAGGGCTTGTTTACCGGACGGTCCTACGATGGAACGTAGCTCCTCCTCTTCGGCCACGTCCACTGACCCAGACAGGCCGACCGCGTTTGAGAGGTGGCTCAAAAAGGCGGCTGTATTAACTGGGATTGGGATCACTCCTGAAGAGCGTCAACGTGGGTTCGAGGACGAGGAACGCGTTCTCTGCGAAAAATGGAAGACCGAGCTGATGAATTACAGTCCGTCTCTCTCTCTCGCCGCATCCTCGTGTTCCATGCTCATGTCCTTTCGGCGTTTCCTCTTGCGACTCTCTGCATCCAGGTCCGTCCGTGGTGTTCATGCTGAAGCACCTGCGCCTCTCTGGATGTGCTGTACCACCTGAGAATATCGCGTGTGCGCCATGCGACCTGACGCGCTCTGGGGGGTTCCATCCAGCGGGTGCTATCGTGCTATGTCAAAACCATGGGGTCAGCAAGCGCCAGATGGAGGACACCCTGACACACGAGCTGCTGCACATGTACGATCATTGCAAGTTCAACGTGGACTGGCACAACCTGCGGCATCACGCGTGTAGCGAAGTGAGTCTTTTTTTTCCTTCTTCTTTCTTTGCCTCGTGTTCACCATAATTGATGGGCGAACCAGATCCGGGCCAACAGTCTGAGCGGGGATTGTAGGTACATGCGTGAACTCGGTCGGGGACACGTGTCGTTCACCAAACGGCACCAGGTAAGGTGTCCCCGGTTGGTTGTGCCCGTTTTTTCCGATGACAATTATTTGTAGGCGTGCGTTCGCCGGAGAGCGATACTGTCTGTCCGAGCGAACCCGAACTGCCCCGACGAAGCGGCGGCTGCACGCGCGGTGAACGAAGTCTGGGAGAGCTGCTTCAACGACACCCGACCGTTTGACGAGGCAAGTAAAGCGCCGCTTTCGTTACGTGTACGTGAATAACCTCCCAGGCAGATCTACTAGGCCTACTCTGTTCGTACTTACAGTTAGAATACGTACAACATATACTAGCTTGGTTCGTAATGAAGCGGGTGGACATTGAACTCCTCGATCCGTCCAAAGTGCGTCGCCAGCCTGGGAAAAAGTTTTGCGAAGCAGACCCGCACTGCCGGCATCGCACCATAAACAGCGTGAGAATTTCAGGTTCGCATTCAGACCGTCCCCGCCGAGAGTAAATAAAAAGCCCCGTCCGCTCTTTTCCTCTCTTCCCAACTCTTACCAGTTCCCCTTTCCCTTCTCCTTGTCTTTTCCTCGTCCCTCTCTCGTCTCTTACCCTTACGACGACAACATGTTTGCCAAGCTCGCGTACGTCCTCACTCACTCTTCTTGTCGTCGTCGTTTCCAGCTCGCCTTTCTAGCGCATTTGCTCTCGCCGTTCCTCTCGTGGCTGGTCTTACCCTCTCGACCCCTCAGGATGTGGACTCTGGCAGCCTAGTCACATTCACCTGGACAGCTGCCACCACCGACCCTTCAAGTTTCTCCCTTCAGTTGGTCAATACCGCCTTCCACAACACGTTTGCCATCGCGAACAGCATCCCGACTGTCAATGGGCAACTTACCATCACTATTCCTGAGGTTCCGGAGACGTATGTTGTATCTTGCATGCATCATTGTCGCCACGATGGTTGACTCGTCTAAACAGCGGTGGTTATACTCTGGAGGCTATCGATAACAGGTGCGGCTTTCCATTTTTAGTGTGCTGACATGTTTTAAAACGTGATGCCATCTTAGCAACGTCAACAACGTCTATGCGACCAGCGGTACCTTCTCCGTTGGTGCTAACACTAGCGGCTCTACTACCCAGGCACCCTCCACCAGCGGTACTGCTTCCACCCCCTCTACTACGGGCACGGCTACTACGACGTGAGCGATTATTTGCCCCGACTGTATGCATTGTGCTGACTGGTTTCCTAAGCCCGGTGACCACCTTCTCCACTCCATCTGTGACTGCGACGATTCCCACGTCATCTGCTTCGGGTGTCACCACCGCGGGAACCTCTTCCGCAGCATCGTCTACGCCCTCCAATCTCAACTCTGGCGCCGCCTCATTCAAGTTGGCTGGTGTCGCTCCTGCTGCGGCCCTTGTTCTTTCTGCTATTGCTGGTGCTGTTATGGTCTTCTGAGTGCCCCTCAAAAGCCAAGGTCTGGGCGAGCTTTCCTTTATGTCTAGGCCTTGACGGAGTCTTACTTCATATACCATTTTCTCCCTTGGTTTTTGGCATGTTGGTCCTGGTGTTTAGTGACAATTTTACACTAGGATGATTACCTATCGTTGCGCGTATTTGTGATTGGACCTTGTTCCCTGGACGCTTGGGCCGAGTGTCATTTCCGCTCTATTCCATGACATTGACCCTGTTCTTTACATCACATTGAAGGGGGTTGTGTACGGGATTGTAACCTGACACTAGTTTTTGCGCTCTTTTCTTTACGCATTCATTTCCGCGACAGTTTACTATGATCGCCTAGTGGCCCTCGCACTACCCATCTTGCCGTGAGGATACTTTTTTGTTAGTTTTAATACGTTTTTTTCTGCCCAAGCACATGCACATATTCCGTTTTACCTGCTGAATATGGCGTGATAACTACATTGGGAGGAATTGGATCGTCATGTTGATGGAGGCGACGCGAAATGAATGTCAAGGAGACATGACATAATTGCTAGTGGGACGGCCCTTGCACATTATATCCACACGGTGGGTTAGTCGGTAGGCGGTCGTGGAGCGGCTGAGAGACATGTATGCGGGCTCGTCCTGCCGTTGGGTGCGAACGCGCTGGCGTCGGGAAAAGGGAATAAGGGGGGTGGGGAAGAGCATTAACGCAAGCCTGTGAGATTCCTCGTGCGTTTGCACAAAGGAACGAATCCATGAATCTATTGATCAGTCGGCGACGGATACCGTGGTACGGGGCAGGACTGCGGAGCGCCAACACGCGGTGTCGATATGGCCCTGTGTACACGTAAGAGCATGGCGTTGACTCATCGTCTCGACGTCATTCGAGTGTGTGTGTAGTCTGTGGTGCACGCGCCTTGGGCTCAGATCATAGGCCAGACCTCGGCTGTAAAAAAAAAAAAAAAAAGAAGACACCATCGCCAGCGCATCGCGACGCGAATGGCAACGCGCGAGTATACGTGTTTGCGCCCCTGCAGGGCGGACGTCGGAGACCGAGAGCATGGTTTGCAACTTCATGGCGCATCCTCGTCGGGTCGGTGTAGGAGACCTTCGTTGGTGGACCAAGGGAGCGGCGGGGGGGAGTCAAGTCAAGGAACGCCCGGCATCCGATCCATGGTCGGTTCTGATGGTGATGGGGTCGACGTCCCCACACCCAATACCCGGCGCTCTTCAAACGTCCGTTCTCAAGCCTTCGGACGGCATTGAGCCATAGGGCAGAACGCGGCGAGAAAAAAAAAAAAAAGAGGACGAAGCGGCGTGTTGCAAAGCAGAGTCGGACAGCGGTGAATTGTCCAGGGAAATTGTTTCGCGGCCCCTCGCGACGATGAGCGCGCTCGAACAACGTCTGCGTTCAGAGGATTACTGATCTGTTGCGCTCGAGCCCTGCTGCAAGGTACACAAAGAGACAGGAACTGCACGAACAGGGTTGCTAAACGGATCTGTCGAGATGTCCTGCCTGGTGGACGCGCGTCAATGCGATTCGGCCAGATAAGTACGGAGTTCCCCCTTTCCGAGACGTAAGATGGTGAGTGACTTCCCCCGAAATGAGAACGGACGTACTTGACCAACTACCAGTCGGTCGTGATCGTCGTAAGCGTAAGCGTAAAAGAAAAAAAACAAACAGACGCCACTAGCTGTCATGAGTGTCATGGAGTATCCTCATGATCCGAGTTGCCTGATGAGGCTACGTGTGTTTGTCAGTCCTTCCGTTATTTCATTGAATACGCACACGCTAGAAATGCACCAGCCTTGTGGTCACCTGAGGATCCGGGATTCAATTCCTCTAACCCGTCTGACTCGTCGGCGCTGGCGTCAATCCTGATTAATCGATTCATGAATACTTTTATTCGGCGAGTCCCAGTCACACATGCTAGGTCACGGTGTGATCGCGATGCCACATGTTTTTCAACCCCTCGCGATGTCAAACTCTGATCTCAGATTTTTTTTTATTGGATGCGGGGAAGAGCTTAATAGATGGAGGCTCATCGATGTACCCGCAGGATTCACCGTCGAAGAATTCTGTCAACGCAGCCACGAGATCCATGCCCTCCCTGCTACGTTGGAAGTAGATGTGTACAAGGGTCCGATTATTCTGACTCAATTTTATTCGTCTGTTGATCACTGTTCGTGTTTCCAGATGTCCTGGACATTTACTGTTGGCATCGGGTAGACATCACTTCCACCTTTATGGTCAGTGTCTCGGCAGGCGACATGGTCACTCAGCTCCAGGATTCTATCAAGGCCCACAAACACGCAGTTTTTCCTGACGTACACGCGAGTCTCTTAAAGATCTACAAGCTAACTGTGGGCTCTACACTTAAGGAGCGTCTTGGTAGTGTACAACTGAGCAAGCCCTTGGATGCATTCCAGACGCTTGGGGAGATCTTCAGTGATGTTCCATTTTCGCAGAAACTAGGTGTCTTCGTGGGTTGCCCAGTAATGTAAGCAGGGCGTTCTTCAAAGCAGAATGACACATGATGACGTTTTCACACCTGACACTGTTCACAGCGAGTTCTATAACCATCCCTCCCCCCCGAGCCTTAAGGCGGCAATATCTCCAAGGATTGCGTCGCACTTTGAATATGAGTCCTCCCAAGCAAGCGGAATCCCAAAATTTCAAGACTTTGCAGTCGAGTGATTTCAAGATCGAGTAGACCCGACCTGGCGGTACTTTTTCCATCCCAGTCACGCTACTACATCCTGTCTTTGGCCAGTTTGCAGATGATTGCCAGAACTATGAGCCCACCAGGGAGCAGAACATGTTTGCTTTGGAACTTTGCTCAGCCATGTCTGAATTCTACAATACAGAGAAAGAAGGGCGAGAAGCATTTCTCGACACCCTGCACGAGCATTCCATAGGTATGGTACCGAGTACGATTGGTAATTACCAAACCGACGGAGACCTGCATGTGAATGCTCGCCGATACGCAATCTTGGAGGTGAAATCCGAAGTCGGTGCCAAAGGCTCTGAGCCTCACTGTCGGGCAATACAGCACTACGTGGAGGGATACGAAATGAGCTGAGGAGAGGGAAAGACACACGGTTCAACTTTCCTTGCCTCATTATCACCCTCTTTGGTGAGTTTTTTTCTCCATAATTTCTTCCACTTCTACCTTTGCTGATAAAACATCTCAGGTCCTCACCTTGGCTTCTTGGGTGCAGTCTGTGCGAGCCATCCAAGTTACTAGGTTCTCTCCACGGTCCTGCCGTTATTCTGGCATAGAACAAATACAACGTTGCAGCATACTGCTGCCCGTCACATCGGCGCCTTTACAAAAGCCTACCAATCACTCAAGGAACTCTACGACATATTCAATCGAACCCCTGAAAATTTCTATGACTTGCAGCTAGATTTTCCGCATCCCTGTTACTTCACGAACTTGGATGAGGAAGTTAGGATTCAAGTGTATTTCAGGTATATCCACAGGATGGATACCAACGGGCTACTGTTTGCCGTGGAGACGAACGCTGGCGATAAACTATGCATCAAGTTTACACGAGCGTATGGCCAAACCGTGCATCAGCTGTGCGCTGACTGGGGGATATCACCATCGCTAAGGGGATTCGATACACTCCCAGGAGGGTGGTATATGGTCGTCATGGATCTTCTCGAGGACTATGAATGTCTTCGAAATGTCAAGTTTGGCCTGTCGCACGATAAGCAAGATAGGCAGAAGGCAGAACTCGGAGAAAAGCTAGCAGAACTGCATAAAAGAAACATGGTGCACGGTGACGTACGCGATGCCAACCTGATGATGAAAGTGGATGGAATGGAGTGGAAATTGGCCGACTTTGACTGGGCGGGAAAGATCGGCGAGGTACGATACCCTATGAATGTGAATCACACATGAGGTCTGCGACGACCGGAAGGTTCGGTTGATGGCGCGTTGATCATTGCCGACCACGACATGGAGATGCTAGAGTATATTTCTAGTGACACTGTACGCTGGTCTTCCAATGTCAATTAGGTCTATACCCCGACCTCATATTTTGGTCACTAACAAGATCTATCCCTTTTCCAGCCACGTTATCGGACATGATCGTGTAGAAGGTCCCCAACGATAAACAAGTACTCGACAATGGTTTCGCGAGAGATACAAGAGATGTCCTTGGAGGTCTCTTGATTTCAACACTTGGCAAACCGTTGCAGTGCTCACTGAGGCCGCTAGCAAATTATTTCAGCTTGAATTCCACCTCACCATCAGTATGTCGCATTTTGTCACTCAATTTGATACGTCTGTCGACCACATTTTTGCCCTCTAGATGACCTCACAATTCGCTGCTGGCATCTAGGAACCGACATTCTTGACTCTTTCGTAGTCAGCGCCACGGCCCTTCAGAAAGCTGACCAACTCAAGGATGCCATCGTGCATGAGTCACGAATAGCCTCCACTGGTATTTCCGTGTTCAATGACGGTTTCCAGGTGTAGTCGAATTCCTTCGGTCGTCCTATCACCTTATCACCGGACGGTGACCTGAGTCGCGAGGCTCGAACCGAATTTCTTGTAAACCCTATGAGATACACTCCGTCGTCTTCTGGTTCCCCATCCATTTTCAGGGACCAACAGGCCGGCTAGAGATTCATGCCATGCGATCGTGGTTGTGATTTTTTTTGAACGTGACGACGACGAAGCAATCCTTGTAATAGTCTTTTGGTCAGTTCATGGCTGACTGTAGGGCCATCGAGGTCGAAGCTGAGGAAAACCGCCTCGCAATTGAACTCAAGCTCGCTGTGTCAAAGTTGTAACATCAATGAATCTGGACATGCTCGAGGCTGCTTGGAGACTATGGGATTCGTCCCAAGGTCATCAAAATTCCGGGTATTGGCTTCGAGCTGGACGGCGCCATGTAGAAACACATCTCTACATTATTGTCGAATCCGAGAATGAAGCCTGGGGCACTTTAACGGACGCATTTCTCCTTGTGATACCACACTACTTGGAGCTAACGAGAGGAAAACTCGGAACTTGTCTCCTCTTTCGTGCCTTCTCTTGGTCATTTTCGGTTAGTCCCGTCAATGTGTCATCCCTCCTCAACCAATTAGTTTCTTCTTCAGGACCCTATATTGTCTTGGAGAGCGCAATATGGAGCTTGTGATCGTCTGCGTTACTTAAATGCGCTCAAACGTGTTCGCACGATGCACACGCGAGTGTCATGCGTCTCTGGAATGTGCGCTACAGTCGCAAGGACTGGACAAGATCTCCGGTCGCTGGTCCTCGATCATCTTTGACGCGATGAGTGAGAAGCTCGGAAAATTCCACGAAGCTGGCTTTTGTACACAGTGATACCCGCGACGTGAACGTGATGATGCCTGGAAAGAGGTTCGAGTTCATGTTCGTCGACCTCGACTGGTAGGGAAGGGTCTGAGAGGTGTCGTACCGGGCCCCGCTGGAGGCCGCATGGCGCTGTCGACGGGCACGGCAGGTTTAGTGAAGCCAAGCGTGAACGCTTTGAAGTTAAAAATGATCCAATTGGTAATGTATAGTACATCAACGACGAACCTCTTGTCCGATGGGGACCAGAGGTTTGTCCACACTGAAGTGACCAACGACAAACTTCGGGCCAAGTCGCCGTCGGTAGGCGATCCATGATGCTGCTCGAACGGAGACCAGGGCTGATGGTGTCATGACCAGAAACACTTACCAGGATGTTGTTCGTCGCCACGAGACACGCAAAAACCCGAGATGATCGAAAGCACAGAGCAGAGCAGAGGATTCACCTTAAACGTACATCGGTAGCTGGGCAACACTACGATCCTTCAAACGACGTTCTCCAGGAAATACAGAGGAAAATGACATCTAAATATAATGCACAACGCTGATGAGTCAATCGTCCGATTAGTCCGTTGCCGAAGGACTTCACGCCGCCGAGGGGGCATGTTCCGTACCCCTGCTCGCCGCCCAAGTCTCCGGTCCCTGGTTTCACCATCAGCAAAAAAAGGGGGGACAGAGATTCCACGTACCTTCCTGTTATTAATCCTTTGATATTTGACTCTTCGTGCAAACCATTCAGCGGCAGTTGAGCCCGTGTCGAAGTTTAGCACGCGGTGCTTCTGTACGGCATCTGCAATGAGAGGGCTATCTTCGACGAGCGCTCGGAGAATGTTGGAGTTGCCCGGACGTGTGAAAAACACGAGAGACCAGCGTTCATACTCAGCTTGAATGCCAGGTGGTGGGACTACACGATGGATGTTGGACTGCAGGATACCACCACTGAAAAGGGAGAGCGCATCGCCAACATTACAAATCGCATGGCCGGGGAGAGGCTAGATCCAAGAGAACGTCAGCGCGCTGATGGGGCATGCTTATGAGGTAAAGGGGGGGAACAGAAGCCGAACCTGAACATAGGACCACTCTGTGTGGCCGGGGGGCAGGACTTGTAAGCCTCCGAGCCTGTTGTGTAAAAAGGACTGACGAAAGTCTTCGAAGCCGCATTACATACGAGGCAAGCCGCTTACTAGAGATCCAAAATCCGTGTGAGCCCCGAGCATCGCACTGTCCGCAAGCGCTTTTCCAGGCATGGGCGGTGCTTTGATCACACGAGCCTCGCTGCCGCTGTGCTCGTCGAGGGAATGCAGCCGCTCAAGCGTGCCCTCGGGCAGACCAAGCCTATCATTAAAAACGCGGAGGAACGTGTTGTTGATGTCGAGGGACTTGCGGACAAAAGGAGCCACGACAGTCGGAATTGCTGTCGTGACGGGTGCTGGGTAGGTCCTGTGAGCGACATTTGGGAAGGCGAGCACATCGTCCTTTGAAATGTTGATGAACTCGATAACGTCCAGTTTGCTAATGTGAACCGTCAGAGGTTGAGTAAACGAAGAGCGTGGTATCGCCGATGACTGGCGTTACTCACCCGCTGGCATCTGTCGCGTTTGCACCGGCCTTCTTGTACCTGATAAACGCTGGTCAGGATGCTCCGAGTCGAAAGTGACTAGCTGGATCGACTACGTGCCCAAACGACCGCCCTTCGTCCCCTTGTTCAAATACCATTTTTTCCTCGAGGGGCAGTGCCATGCCTTGAGCGCCTATGTCGAACATGTCGCTCACCTCCTGGTCGACCCCGTGGTTCTTGAGGCTAAAAAAAGACGTTAGGCACGCGCCGCAACAACTCGATCGTGTGGAGTTCCGTCTACTTACTACCAAAATCCTATGGACGTCGCAGCATCCCAGAGACGGTCGAGCTCCGTGGCATCGCCAGCTTTTAAGAGACCATAGTCAATGACGAGCAGTGCGTGAGTTCGGACATCGGTCGGGAAAGGGGGCAGAGTTGTTCCGGCCATCGTTCGAATGCTATATTTTTTTTCCCAGTAAAGACGGTAGCCTATCATTCTCTTGCAGAACTCACCTGAGGACCTGTGTATGACGGTGGTTGAGGCCGAGGTGGAAATCAGCTTTTTTGGGGTAATTGTTGGTACTCAGACCGCCATCACGAGGCTGATCGGGCAGGATCAACAATCGCGCGCTACCATGACTCTCAACATCATCCTCTGATTTAGAGCCGACCTTTGTCTTTGTCGAAGATTTGGGATGAGACAAACGGGCAGATGTGCGGGGAGAACACGAAACAAGTTACAACTCTAGCGGACTCTGAACTCCTCTCTACCTTGATCTGATTCCGTGTCATCAAATACTCGACGTTCACCTGTGGCTGACAGCTAGCTGCTACACATCCTCCGTCTCGCTCCCAGCTTGGATCCCGACACGGCGTGGACAAAACGTGCACCCGGTCTGTTTGTTGTAGACGACATAACCACATGAATGGAGTCAACCGCATAAAGCGATGATATTTTGGGTGAGCGCGATTCTCTTCTCTACCAACACGCTCGCTCGTGCGAATGACGCTCGCCGTCCCGTTTTATCACTGCAATCTGCTGTTTCGTGTTCGGTCATCACGTTGACCTCCCAGCCCGCGGGCATACGCTGGTCCGCGCAGGCGAAAAACTCACTTGCCTATCCCAGTATCGAGCGCTGAGCGCTATTCCATCAATATAGCCGTCTACGGTGTTAGGGCATACGGTGCATCTCCCGCAGATGTTGGTTCGTAATGTCGCCTTGTTCGGATACGACCGTCTTGCTCACGTTGTAGAGCGCTCAGATCCAGCCCTTCTCCGAATCATTGGACCCATTCAAGTTATCCGTACGGAAGCTCCACTGATTGATCAGAAGTGTTCGAACAGCGATCGCTTCTCAGTAAAGATTCTATTCATTATACAACACGGATACATTTTTAGAGCACTACAACTTCTCCAACTCTTCTCACTCAAGTGGCGCCTGGGCTAGCAACCAGTATAGACAAATATAAGACAAACAATAATGGGATAGGCGACGGGGACGATTCGAACACTCGGGGGTAGTAGTAGTAGTAGTAGTAGAAGTTCGATTGGGAGCTCCCCTGCCTACAGTTTTCTTTTCCTCTCACCTTCGTGCTTTTGGGTCTCATGTTCTTTTCTTCCCGTCGACTGTTCGGCATTTTTGAGCCGAGTGTAAAATTCTGTTCAGGGTGTTGTTGCATAGCTTTTGCGATGCAGTTATCTTCCACGAGGGCTCGCTAGGCCTGGGAATAACTGGGTCGAACCAAATGTTTGTGAGAAGCTGACACTCGAACTGGCCTCCGACCAGTTCTAGGCATCCGACCTACGTGATGATATCAAGCTTGAAACACATCCTTGGAAGACGGAGAGCGAGTGGGGATACATACCTCCAAGTTGATCAGTGCGGGTTCCGATATACGGCAGCTATCGACGCCACATTGCAAGGGTTGGAAGCGAACCTTGACATAGAACCGCTCCGTGTAATCGGGGGGACCGAGATCATGTCCGAGACAACTGTGTAAAATGGACTGACGAGAATTACGAATCGATCTTCCACGAAGTATTCGCTTGCCACTGGAGCTCCAATCCCAAAGCTATCGAACTGTTTGCCACGCTGTTCAGAGCACACACCATCAACTTGTCAATTGAACATACCTAAAATCTAAGATGACAAGCTGACCTTAGTCGTGACCTCGATGGACTGGCGGTTTGAATGGTTAGTGTTGACCCTTTAGAGATACCGACCGGCGAACTTGATGGTGATTCAACGTCTAGCCGACTATTATCAATTTCTGTCAAAGCCATCGACACCGCTTCGCTAAGCACTGTCGAGGCTGTTCACCAACCCAGTGGCCCTGACCTGTCTAATTCCCTATTGTGATCAAGTTAAAGGGTCTCGAATATTTTGTCCCGAAGCGCGCTCATTCCTGGAAAACTTTAGGGTCTGGAACTGGCAAGATCAACGAGCTTGATCAAGCTTATAAGTATACAAAACCGATCAGCACGATAGTACCCACGGGGAACACCAGCCACAGCAGGGATCGTTGGACTTGCAATCAAGGATCGGTCGGATGACAACTATTGAAAATTGTCTCTCCATTTCCTGTTCATCAGTCCGGTTCGTATACGACAGGTTGATCAGAGTGAACCTGGAAGACCACCAGTCAATCAGCAGATTTTCTCCTGAGTGTAGGTCGTTCGTTTTAAAATGTAATGGTTGAGTAATGAACTAGCCATCGCGAATTTGAGCTCCAACTTGAGCAATGTTGAAGGTTTGCGAGTCTGACGGTGGTGTTTGATGCGACTTCAGTCTCACCACTACTACCTATACACACAACTTGGATGTCTGCCCCGTTCTCATTTCGTAACGCAAGTCCAGACCCCACACAACCAAACAGCAAATTCGGACCAGCGCCAGATATGATCCGTCGGTCGGAATCAAGTCAGTACGCCTCCCGCTCCTCGAATACGAACCAAAGTAAGTAAGGTCGAACGTACACTTCTCCTCGGACTACCCGACCACGACGGAACAGACAGAACACCGAATCAGGACTATTTTAGGGTCGTGTTTCAGACTTTGCATCCAAATTTTGTTCCTCAGTCAGAACGTCAGCATTTGTCAACTTCATTCATAACCGACCGAGCGACAGCAGTGCGGAAGAAAGCTTTCCGCGCTCATCTGCAGGCAATCTGGAAGTGGAAGCACGAAGACCGACCATTGTTGCTCCATCGCGCTAATCATCGCCAGGTCCATTCCACGTCTACCTTTTTCCACTGGCAATCCTCTGAACAGCGCGCAGCTGGGTCGTCTTGCATTGTTTTGGACTACGAGATGGCGCTCTGGTTACCCAGCGTCCACGTCGGGGATTGTTCAAACTGCAAGGGCAGCGAACGCTTATGACCGCTGGAAGAATGCATTATTACGAAAATATTCAGGGACGTAAGTTTTCGTTAAAATTCTTCGAGCGGCAAGGAGCGGGCCCGGAGGAATTGAAAGTTTCTGCCGTAACATGGACATCGGTTAGTGCTCATTTCGCCGGTCACACGGTGCGGTCTGGTGAAGTTTATTGAATTGTCCGCCAAGCGCCCCTTTTGCGAACATAAATTATGGAAAACCTGACGGAATATCGCGACAATTGTCTGCTAGGCCGCCCAAACTCAAGATTCAGCATCAATGAGGACAAACAATGTACAAAAACATGCGCCCGAACCACTTTTTAAACCTTCAGTGATCCCTCCGTGTTCACGTCCTGTCCTTTCATTTGCCTCACCATTCTATCCTCTCAACATGGGTCTTCCTGGAGACGTGACAACAGTCGCTACTGTGTACGGCTCGATACTGCTTGGTACCTGCATCGGTTGCGGGTAAGTATTGCGCACCGTTTCGTCGTCTGTAGGCTGATTGACGAGTCCAGTTTGACTGGCATTGTCTTCGTACAATGCGTTCTGTATTATAAGCTATACCCCGGTGACTTCGCGTGGACAAAGGCCCTGGTTCGTATGCCTGCACTTCTTTTTGAGATGATCTCATTGAGAAGACCACCCAAAGGTCTTCCTGGTTTGGGCATTTGACTTGATGCACACGATCTGCATCATCACCGCGACTTGGGAGTCTGTCATTACAAAATTCGACAAGCCAGAACAAATGGACATAATTCCATCGTAAGTTACCCAATACACTCTCAGAACGGGTTCTGATTTTTTTTTTTTTTTTTTTTTTTTTTTGGCAGTGCGCTCGGGGTACGTATGAGACCTTTGGGTGACAACATTGTAGCTGGACTTTTTTTCATAGCTTTCCGTGGCCGTGACTGCACTCGTTACTTTCATGGTTCACTGGTTTGTTCTTTTCTGCTGATCTTTTTGGGTTTTAAATACTGAAAGACGCGCTTTGTCAGCTTCTTCGCGAATAGGATTCGCATGTGTAAGATATAGTTTGACATGTCTTGTACCTCTCTCATGTGCTTGCAGTGACAAAGAGATGGTACATTGCTGCCCCTGTGGTATGTTTTCTATGCATTTTTCATTCAATTTGTGCAAACGTCTTCTAGGTTTTCCTTGCATTCCTCCGTCTTTGTGAGTGACCGTAGTCTTAGCTGTTGGTGAGTTGTTTACTAATAATATTCTTAGTCTCCGCTTGTGGTAAGCACTGTTCCTTGAACAATTACTGGTTGATCTCAGTTGTCATCATGAAGTATCGACCAGCGAGATGTATGTCGCTTCTCTTTCACTCGTCGATTCATTTTCACCCCTATCCAGTATTCGCTTGAAACGATACTCTTTGTTTATCAAGCCTTACCCCTCTGTAAGCTTTATTTGTTAATTTTGTATGCATGTTTTGTTTATGAAGATTTACAGTGGGTTTTCACGCTCGGTGTTACACTTTCCGCCTCAGTAGAGTTTATTATTACCACGGTCATGGTCATCTTCCTTGGAAGCCGAAAGACTGGGTTTGCGAAGTAAGTAATACAGTTCCTTTCCTTTGACACTTGCTGATCACCCGACCCCCAGTATGAACCATGTCATCAACTCTCTGATTTTGTACACCCTGGAAACTGGTAGCTTCACATGGTACGTTTACCCGCTCTGTGGGCTTCCTTCTTTAGCCTGAGCGTCCACTCGCAGCCTCGTAACAATCGCTTCATTGATTTGCGTTCGTCCACATGTCCCTATCCGACTTTCCCAAACTGATATTTTGCATCCTAGTGGATTACCATGCGTCATAACTTGATTTTCCTCGGAATGCACTTTGCCATTGCCAAACGTATGTGATGAATTCTATGTCCGTATTAGTCGAACTCAGTTTCAAACATAGTATATGCCAATTCTCTCCTCGCCACGTAAGCTTGTTCACGAAGCGTCATTATCACTCCTGACTCTTTCTTGTCTAGATTGAACATGCGCAAGCGGCTCACCAATGTCGATGGCGTCAACTCAAGTGAACGGGACAATAATGCGATTGTGCCACCCAGCCCCCTTCACAAGAGTCATTTCTCGGTAGGTCCTTCGTCGAGATTTCCCGGTATGACCTGGAGTCGTTTGCGTACGTATTACTGAACCTGACATTGAACAGAATCGCATGCTTGGGCCAACTATGACGCAGAAAAGCGTACGTATTTCTTGGGTTTCTATTCCCGTATCATCCCAGATTCTTATGGCGCATAAAGATGCAGTTAAACGTCAACGTTGAGACCACCATCGTTTCGCAAATTGACGAAGATAAGGACCATTGTGACATTGAGGCGACGCCGACGGATACGCAAACGCTTACTTCCCCCTTTGAGCAAGATAGGCACTATGGTCATATGGATCGAGACAGTTCGGACAGGGAGGACGAGAAATACCCAACGCTTGTATGATGTTCACATCTGCCCCCCCCCCCCCCAACCCCCCGCGAGTCAAGGATATACCTCTTCGAGAACACATTTTCCCTCTAGTGTTTACAATGACACCATTTTTATGTCAGTTGTTTGCATGCCTCCCAACCTTGACCGTTGTAATATAGTTCGAAAGTATCCCCATCCCACAACACACTCATTATCCTTTTAGTTTACATAACACGCATTTTCGCTCCATCTCCAGGTTCTTTCACTGCTTGGACATGATTATTTTTTTTTCCTGGGGTTGGAGTTGTTTTCATGGTATTCCATACATAGTCTAATGTAACTGCTGCAATTCATTCGATGCAAATTGACACTTGATTAGCAATGCTTGATGGAGTCTGAGCGCACAGTAGCCGGGTCCCTTCCAAGTTGATGAAATCAGGTGCGGCGCTGGTACTGAAAATGCTTGCGCTCTCAAAGGATCTCAACATTGGGTATGGCCAAGTGTTGATGGGTCAAAGGTGTCCCGTCTCCTGAATGAATCAATTCACGTCGAGTGCAGATAGGGAATGTCCGGGGGAAGGATAAACCTACGTGTGCTATTACCGAGCAAACACGTTGCTGAGACTCTAGCTAGCGGGATGGATAGGGCATCATCTTACCGTCGTCGTGCATCCAAATGTCGGGCCCCTGTCACCATTTAAGTCCTATGAGCTGCCAGAATGAGTCTTCCTGTGATCTGCAAATGTGCCTCAAAGACGTTCTCGGGAAAGCCTGCGATATCACGACCAGGACAAGGATCCTTGACATCTTGCACCGTCTTTCCACTCACCGTGGGCCAAGGTCCCAGGCGGCGCCGTGTTCGCTATACGGATTTGACATGCATTCGCTTTGCAAGTCGCAGCAGAACGGGTCGTGATGTCGGCGGTGTATTCTAGTGAGCTCGTCGACGTCAATGGTCGTACCAGATTTGTCGAGTCGTACTCCTGGAGCGAAATTTAGATACCACGAATCCTCCGGGCAGCCCTGGACCCCACGACAGGCACGAAGCCGGAAGTTCCAAAGGTATACATTGTGGGATAAAGAGACAGAGACAATGGCAAATACAAATACTGAAAGCCTCTAGACAATTCTAGACCCACTGTCAACCCACTGACACTACTCTAGATAGACCCTCACTGCTCAGCACCAGTGTATTGTCAGAAGGAGGGGTACAGCATAGATTAGAATTTGTAACTTGTTCACTACAGTAGAAATTGTCGTAAAACTGCTTGAAAGTGTCGTCACGTGGGCAAGGATGGCGCGATGAGAATGGCAGCGATTAGTAAGATGTTCCCACAGGCATTGAGAGCTTTCTTCCCACAATTAAAGGTTTGAAGAACTGTCCAGGAACAAAGTCGCTGTGGGAAATTTGTTCTTACCATAAATGTCTCTAGCTACTTACGGTACTACGAGCGTATCGCTTGCCCCAAGTCAGGTTCTTGAGCATTTGCATGCGCTACCCACAAACACCTGGCATTGATTAGGTTGCATTCAGATGGCCCACATTTAGTTGGGTGAGTGTCCGCATTAATGATCAAGCGTTTAGGCTTCATGTGACTCTGCCAGCTGACCCTTTCTCTGCGCGGCGTCTGAAAGCGTTCTAAGTCCTGACTCAATGGAGCGCCTCTTTCTATTGAGTACATAATGCTGACCCGAGAAACCCACGCCCGTCTTCACGAACCAGGCGAGTCTCGCAAGCAAGCAACTGTCTCTCTCTGCTCAAGGTCCTCATAACAGACCGCGTTGAACGATGTCTGGAATAGTTTTACCTCCCTTCCCAGCCGATGTCCGTACTCACTCATTGATCATCGTCGACTACGATCTCCTGAAAGCGGGAGACGCCGCAGAGATCGACCGTCTTTGGGAGGCTGCAACGACCATTGGATTCTGGTAGTAAGTAGCAGATTATCATGATTGCGTCTCTGTCCTTGGTTTCCCAAACTGGCCGTTGACATTTTCCTAGCCTCAAGAACCACGGCGCTCAGAGGGAAGTGGATGACATGTATGAGATGGGTGCTGAATGCATGGCACTTCCTCTCGAGGAGAAGTTGAAGTTTGAACACGGCGACGAGGGACACTCGTTTGGGTGCATATCTGGTTACACTCGACGTTCCATGGCGCTGACTAAAAACTTGAACAGGTATAAAAAAGCGGGAGGATTTGTAGTAGACGTCACGGGGTGAGTACTGACAGTCATCAGCGATGCAGTGCCGCCAGTTTTACACACATTCTATGGTAGCCGGCCAGATGCCATCGAGTTCATGGACATCGCAAAGGACGATGCGCTCGCCTTCCCCAAGGTTGTCCGCAGGACGTACCCAGCCCCTGTCGCTGTAGTGATGCCCACCGTTGTGGCTCCGTTTGTCCGCAAGTGTCTCGAAATCAACGATCTATTCGTCCGTATCTTCAACAAGAAGCTCGGCCTACCGGAGGGCAGGCTTTATCCGTTGTGTTGCTCCGAGGAGCACAGCGGTAGTGAAGCTCGCATAACCAGATCCCCACCGAGGCCCGAGGAACCAGACTCATCGATGCTTGGATCCCACACAGATTTCGGGACATTGGTGAGCGGGAATACCTCGCGTAAGGCTGATGTGTAATTTTCGTAAGTCCATTTTGTACCACAGGCTTGGAGGCTTGCAAGTGATGCCTCCCGGTCACACGGAATGGTTCTATGTCAAGGTTCGCTCCAGCCCTTTCGATCGTGGCGCGCGGTGACTGACGTACATCTAAACACAGCCTATTCCTGGTCACGCCCTCTGCAACATTGGCGACGCACTCTCCATCTTCAGCGGAGGCATCCTCCAGTCCAATATCCATCGTGTAGCCCCTCCGCCCGGGATTCAAGGCCGTCATGAACGCTGGTCTCTTGTTTATTTGGCTCGCCCAGGAAATTCCCAGCCTTTGCGAGCCCTCGTGGATGACAGCCCGCTTATTGCAGAAGCTGTGCAGAAACGCCCTGAGCGGAACTTTGACACTGGCTCAACTGGCGGTGAATGGGTGGCTAGGAGGTTCAAATATCAGAGAGCCGGTAACCAGAAGGTGAGCAAGAAGAGAAGAAAAGAGTGCACCTCTCCCTTCTGACCCTTTGTGTCATTCGCTGACGGCGGTCAATCAGGGACCTGAGACCTGGGTTGCGAGCAGGGGTACAGAGCACACCAATTCCAAGTTGTGAAACTGCTCACAAAGGTATTTTTATCGAATGTTTGAACTATCGTGTATGATATCGTTTATCACATATCTCTTTATGTTGTTCGTGAGCACTATTCGAGCAAGCAGAGTCCAAGGAATCTTGCAGCGGTTGATGTATGTTTACCTTGAATCCAAGATGTTGTGTATTTTTTATTACCCGTCTTTGTGACCCTTTAATCACGGGAACACCCCGCATTGACGTCCCACGGCCGTGGAACTTATCTTGCCTGCTATGGGATGTCATAAACTTCTCGAGACTGTTTTTCTCATGGACTACCCCGGGTCGCAGTGCAAGGCTACAATTATACTGCCTGAATGATTCTGTTCGCCGGGCCTGACTGAACCATGTTTTGTAGCCTCATCTAGCCCGAATGGTTTTTGCGCTGCCATTTTTCTTCCCGCGTACATCTTTGCAACGCAAATATCTGTCTCTAAATCAGACCTTCGTGCTATATTGGTCGGCATGCTCCGGGAAGAAACCGTTCGTGTTTGGTTCACGTGATGATTCTTCGCTGTGTGCTTCTAAGCTGGACCGATAAGCAAGGCAACGCCCTAAAGAGGAACGGAAACATATATAGTTACTGTAAAACCGTCGACACTTGACCAAGTGATTCAACGTTATCAGTGCCCGATCAAGGTCCGCTTCCCACCACTCACTCCACGTCCACACACAGCGACCGATGTCCGTCGTCAAGTACGAGTTCGACCCGAAGAACATGTTATTCCGCCGCCTCGGCGCGAGCGGCCTGCGCGTGCCCGTCTTCTCACTCGGTGGATGTGAGTTGGAGTTGGCAAGGTCTTTTTGAGAGCACGCGCTGGCGTCTCGCTCACCTGATCCCCCACACGCAGGGTTGACGTTGGGAGGAACCGTCGTCGGCGATCCAGTCAAGGTGATCAGCGCTGATCGTGAAGCCTGAACGGGCGGGGTGGTACCAGTTCTAACGCGATGCGTGATCGTTGAAGGACATCATCAAAGCCGCCTACGAAAACGGTATCAACATGTTCGACACCGCTGAAGGCTACGCCAGGGGTCGCTCAGAGATTGAGATGTCCGTCGATCTGCCGCGTCTGATTTACTTACTTAACACATTATACTGCGTCGATCGGACTTCCTCGCTCACACTGGCACCAATTTCTCTCTCCACAGGGGTCGTGTTATCAAGGAGCTCGGCTACCGCCGAACCGATCTGATCATCACGACCAAGCTGTTCTTCGGTACTCGCCCTGGTCCCAACGATACCGGCCTATCTAGAAAACAGCAAGTTCCATTTCAGATCCGATTTTGGTCTGACCACTCATCCTCGCTCGTTTATTTCGTTCAGCATCATTGAAGGTACTCAAGCTTCGCTTGAGCGCCTGGGCCTTGACTACGTGGACGTGATTTTTGCCCACCGACCTGATTACTCGAGTGAGTACGGCGTGGTTCTATTTAGCGTCGGTACTGATGTGGCAATAGCTCCTATGGAGGAGACCGTTCGTGCATTCAACTATGTAATCGAGAAAGGCTGGGTGAGTGCATCGCGTGTTCTGACAATGAAAACGTGCACATCTCTGCCTCAGGCTTTCTACTGGGCAACATCCGAATGGACTGCACACGACATCGAGGAAGCATACCGTGGGTGGACTTTGGTGCTGCGAGGACCATACCCTGCTGAAATCATTCAGACATCGCCGACAAGCTCAACCTCATTGCCCCGATTGCCGAGCAATGCCAGCACAAGTACGTTTTTCCCCGCTCTTGGGGGAGCGTTTAATCGTCCGAGTTCATCATAGCATGTTTTGCCGTGAACGCGCTGAGAAGGAATACGCACCTCTGTACAAAAAGTATTCCATCGGCACTGCTGTGTGGTCCGCACTTGCCAGCGGTCTCCTCACTGGAAAGGTATTTCCATGGTTTACCACCATTTTCCACTTTTGAGTTCTCTATTTATGCTTCTGTAAGTACAATGAAGGCATCCCAGAAAATTCTCGTTTCGCAATACATTCCGAGTTTTTCAAGGCGACGCTCAAGACTCTCGAGGGAGAGGAGGGTCGAGTCCAGATCAGCAAGGTCCAGCAGCTCTCCAAGTTTGCAGAACAAGGTCTGTATCAGATGATCCCCATGCTTCTTCGTGGGAGCTAAATGTGCGCGAAGAGCTCGGCTGTTCCGTGACACACCTCGCGTTGGCATGGGTCGCGAAGAACCCAAACACGTGCACGGTCATTCTCGGTGCCACGAAGCCTGAGCAAGTGCTGAATAACTTGAGGGCGCTGGAGGTCATCCCGAAGCTGACGCCCGAGGTCCTCAACAAGATCGAGGCCATTCTGGACAACAAGCCTGCACCCATAGTGAGATTGACCTTCCGGAGCACCCAGAATTAATTTACTGAATTGTTCTCAATAGTCTACGCACGGTCGTCCACCACTCGATCCCTACGGGCGCTTGTAAGTGCGTATGCTATGATCGAGGGTTAAATATTCTTTAGAGTGCGGGTGGATAATATATGGCATGTCGCCTGGACAGATATTAGAGGCTTGGTGTTGAAGGGGACCATACTCGGTCTTGACCAAACCATGCGGGATTGAACTTGATCGAGGCGTACAGAGAAGTGGAACACCAACGACTACCAGAAGCAGTACCTTTTGAGGAGTCGTCATCGCCTTGACCAGGCTATCACCTGACCCACCTGCGCATGTCGAAAGGCCCAAGCAATTCCCGACCCTCTCGTCGCCTTGGTATTCGATTCGGCGGATCATAATAGCTTGGGCGCCAATAGTTGCGACGGTGATCTCGGAGTTGGTAGTACAGTTGCCCATTTCCGAATGGTACAGGAACAGAGTGACGCTAACGGGCCGTCACTCTTGCTAGCTGTCATGGGTCGTCCACCGGCGCTGTCATCTTTTCACAGAGAAGTCACAGACACAGCAAAGTCTAGAATGGGACTGACAGGAGCTTGATCGACGAGTCACCGAGTAGGCACCCGATGGGGCCACAATCACTTTTTTTTCTTTCAAAACAGGTTGAGTACCGACAACGCATCTCCAAGAATGAACGTCAGAGACAGATCGATATGAAAGTGAGACAAATGCTTGGCCTCTGGGCCAAAGCACGGGGCAGCTTGATGAAGTTTGCGAATTCATTTTACACTGCAATGGCCAGGGAAGGGCTTGGCTTCTACGGACGTACCCTTTGGCAGCAAATTGAAATAACGCGCCTGGTGCGGCGGTGCTTTGCATTTTGCCAGCAAGCAGCGCTGTCAATGTCCTGTTGGCGGACCGTTGGTCAAGAATTTCGCGGAAGGGTCACGTCGGTGGATCCTTGCGGGAAAGTCGCATCCAGCGTGTGCGGAACAGTACCAGGTGAGACACAAAGAGAGAGGGTGAACGAGGACGATGATGTCGCATTCCAGAGTTGCGCCCGGGACAGGGCATGACGACCGTCTGAAACAACCCCAATGACGTGCGACGAATCATGTCACACATCACGCATCATGCATCATGTCGATGGTAGTGGTAAAACGTGCGTAGACGATCGCAGTAGAGAGGCTTTACTTCGGACGAGCACCACGATGGAGTGACACTCGTGGAAAAGACGACCCACCATGACGAAGTGGCACATCGCCAAGCTTAGTATTGAGAATGCTCGGACACCAATTATTTCACCAACACCATCGTACTGGACCTACGTGAAGGCTTTGAGACGGACTATGAGTTCTCTTCACACACGTGGAATTTCAGTTCTGGGCGATATTCAAAATGGAATCGGTCAGGTACGCTTCTCTGACAGACCATGGGCAGTACATGACATTTTGTCCATGTGGACACTCAATAGGTCCGAGACATGAAATATTTGGCGATTATCGAGAAAGGTAGACTACAAAACGTTTTCCTTCCAATGTTCCGATGCGCTCTTGCCGCCTTTGCGTATCCCAAAGATGCAACTCCCTGGTGATGTGACCACTGTCTCGACGGTGTTTGGCGCTATTCTGCTAGGCACTTGCTTCGGTTGCGCGTAAGCTTTTCTGCATTACGCAACTGTGACTGCACTGATGAACCCCTAGTCTGACCGGCGTCGTGTTCGTTCAATGTATTCTGTATTATAAGCTATACCCAGACGACCTCGTGTGGACAAAGCTTTTGGTGCGTACATCTTCTCCGTCTCAGGAAAATGGGTTCGCTGACACGACTCTCCAGGTTTTCGTGGTCTGGGCGTTTGACCTCATGCACACAATCTTTATTGTCATCGCTGTCTGGGAGTCGGTCATTGAGAATTTCAATCGGCCGGACCACATGGACATTATTCCATCGTCAGTCACTGGCCGCTTTCGTTGCAGTCGACGCTCATTCATACTGTTGCAGCACCCTTGGGGTATGCACCAGACTTTCCATGTAAGGTGACACTGACTAGGGTTTCCGTAGCTTTCAGTGGTCGTGACCGCCGCAGTCACCTTTATGGTTCATTGGTGGGTCCTTCGCGTTCTCTGGCCTCGACATACTAAGAAACTCGCCCTGTTGCAGCTTTTTCGCAAACAGGATTCGAATGCGTAAGATATCGTTTGACGTGATACACGCATCGCTCAGTCCAGTTTTCAGTGACGAAGCGATGGTACATCGCCGCACCTGTGGTACGCGTATCGCGTTTATTTCACTATCTGTTCTTGCAAACGCGTTGTTTCAGGTATTTCTCGCGTTCCTTCGTCTTCGTGAGTGACCTCAGCTTCGGGTGCTGGCGAGTTGTTGCTGACCAACCTCTTAGTCTCTGCGTGTGGTGAGCACTGTGCCTTGAACGATAGTTGGCTTGTTTTGAATTCCCCGGTACGATGTAGTATCGACGAACGAGCTGTACGTAGACACCTTGCCAGTCGTTGGTCATCGCTGATTTGACCTTTGTTTAGTATTCGCTTGAAAAGATACTCTCTGTTTATCAGGCCTTACCCTGCGGTTAGAGTCTCTTTCTATCTCACACACATTCTCGTGTTTACGAGTTCTGCAGTGGGTTTTCACGACGGGTGTCACGCTCTCTGCCTCAGTGGAGTTCATCATCACAACGACCATGATTGTATACCTTAGAAACAGAAAGACCGGGTTTGCTAGGCAGGCAATGCTTCCGCATATGTCGACGCCTTCTGATGACCGATTCCCAGCATGGACCATACCATCAATTCTCTGATTTTGTACACTCTAGAAACCGGAAGCCTCACGTGGTGCGTCCGTCCAGACTGCCCGGCTCTGGTTGGTGAGCCTGAGCGCCCCCATTCGTTAGGCTCGTAACAGTGGCCTCGTTGATCTGTGTCAGTGACCTCTTCTTCGTGTTGCTCTCTCGAACCGACGTTGATATGCCTCACAGTGGCTTCTCTTACGCCACAATCTGATTTTCCTCGGCATGCACTTTGCCATTGTCAAACGTACGTGTGTTTTGAACATCGAACGTGGATCGACGACGGTTCTGAGCTGTCCGATCACCTAGTATACGCCAACTCGCTCCTCGCCACGTACGTCCGCCTGCCGAAAAAGCGCGCATATTTTGTCAGGTTGAGCTCACGCGTGCCCTGTTCTTTTCTCTCCCCCAGGCTCAACATGCGCAAAGGTCTGAGAGCGGACGTCATGGGTAGCGCCGAACGCGACCGATGCCACAGACTGACCCCGATGCACGGCTCCTTCAACAAAAGTCCTTTCTCGGTGCGTGGGTGTTCGAACTGCACGCTCGTCACTTTTCCTGATACTAGTATGTGGGTGTGGGTGGGATCGGTGGACAGACCCGGGTACTTGGCCCGAGTCCAACGCAACAAAGCGTACGTCGTCTTTTTTTCGTCGTCGCCGTTTCCGTCCTTATCTCTCTCTTCTTTCGTTGTTCCCTGTGTGGGTGCCAGGTACAACTGAGCGTCAACGTCGAGACATCTGTCATCTCGCAAGTGGACGAGGAGAAGGATCGATCTGCGATGGAGTCTACATCGCCGGACAGGCAGATCCTCACCGTCATACAACAAGATGAGCACTACGATGGTCTGCGAAGGGACGGGGGAGACACGAAATACTCTTCTCTTGTGTGATCCCTCCTAACTTTCTTTCTTTGGGATGATTTAGTTCGTTTGCCAGGATGCATGGATGACGACGGACGAAAAATAATGTTTTACCCACTAGCATACCCGAGCTCGGATCGTGTCACACTCAGGACGCATAGGTTTGCTTTGTTTGCTATTTATTCATTTAATGTCTTTTGAGTTGTTGTAACTGCTTTTTTGTTCGCGGTATAGTAATGAGTCGATCAAGGACGTGTATGTGACAGCGGAGGTTCGTTACTGGCGGGAAGACCGTGTGTTGCTGGAGTCGGATCGACATGTGCTTCTTCGCCTGTGCAGGCCTCGGGGGGAGGGGGAACGTACTATGCGAGTCGTGGTGCTCACCAAAACAAACGCCGGGTCCGGCCAGTGTTTCGTCGTCAGATCGATCGTGCCCGACCGTTCCGTAGCCTTCCTGTTCCCCAGCGCCCCCTCCGATGTGCTTTGAATGGGATGGGGGCAGGAGGGTCAGGTCTCAGGGACGACGGACGCGACATGTCACTCACCCTTCAGCATTCTTGGGCATAGTCTTCGAAGGTGTGGTAGGCCGCGCACGTGCGATGTGCCAGTATGACGGACGGTCCGGGTTCTGCAAAAGCATGGCGTGTCGGTCGGCATCGCACGAAAAGCGACGTGGACTCGCGAGGGTAGCAGTCCGTCGGCAGTGCGGTGTAAGGCGACTGAAACAAAACACGTTCGATGTTGACCCCTTTCCTCTTTATCATCCGTCTGGCTTGCACAGTGAATGCTTGAGCCTGTCGGCAGCCCGTTACTTCGCGTTCTGAGTCATGCGAAGTAATGAACATGTGAAATCATATATCAAGGGTATCTGGATGAAACCAGGGTATCATATCGGGTGAGAACGGGCGGGGAAAGGGGACCCGTCACCCGATGGTAGTGATTGTTGTCAGACCTCGGAAGTCGCTCACGATTATGATAAAGCGGGTTAAATCAATTGTTGCGGCACATACCCGAGCTGGAATGTTTCAGCAGGTTCGAAACGAATACGCGAAGTCTGGAGAAGAAGTGTAGACCGAGTCATATATAACCGGCTACAAGTCATCAACGGGTCACGAGTTCGCGCAAGATTACTCATCCTCGTGTCATTACTCATACTCACAGCTACTAGTAACCCTCAACAATATGACACTCTGGTCCCATTTATACCGTTCTTTCTCCCTCGCTGTCAGATCCCCCCCAAACACCTACCCTACGTCTTCTTCTGCAGCCACTTCCTCGTCTTCACTCGCCCAGCGACAACTTCAAACATCAATGTCGACCGTCGAAGAATTCGTCGAGGTGAGCTCTTGTCGCATCTCCCCTGGCCCATCAGGCCCACACGGCTCATGTTATCCGTTATCGTTATCGTGCGCCTGTCGTCACAGGGAGAGATCGCAAACAACAAGATCGTCGTCTTCTCCAAATCGTACTGCCCCTACTGCGCCAAGACGAAATCGTATTTTCAAAACAATTATCCCAGCGAGAGCGTCGCGGTCGTCGAGTAGGTGTCCCGAGTCTCTTACTCCTTTTGTTTTGCACCCATCGTGTTCTTCCAACAATGGACTTATTCCTGCGCACAGACTGGACGCGCGCGACGACGGGTCTGCCATCCAAGACTACCTGAAGAAAAAGACTGGCGCGCGCTCCGTCCCTCGGACCTTTATCAGTCAGTCATTCTTCTGTCCTAATCCGCACCGCTTCGTTCTCACCCACGTTCCACCTCCTCTCCAGACAGCGTATCCATCGGCGGTAACGATGATTTGTATGCCAAGCCTAGCGCCGAGGTCGCTGCGTTGATCGCCCGGAGCCGTTAGTTGTCGTACATCTGTCTCTCTTTTTCGTCTTTTTAAATTTTTGCATCACGGCCGTGACGTTCTGTTGATGTCCATGTCATCGACGCCGTTTGTCGTATCTCAGATACCTCCACTCGCGTGCGCCTCTGACACTGACATGAAAGAGAGAGAGAAAGAGAGATGGGAACATTGGGTACGCGAGCTAGATGTAACGGGTTTATTCAGTGTAGTCGTAAATTGATTGATATTCGATGGATTCGTGCGAGTGACCTTGGGAAGAAGCGCTTGCGCAAGTTTGTTGTACATGTACACGATTGACAACACACGATCGAACGACTTGGTAAGCTACTATGCTGCACTACACTAACCACCCACCTGTCGGACAAGTCCGTTTTGTGTCACGGAACGCCGACGAAAAGACCGGCCGACCGCGAAGTGGACCACCGTGACGAGTCTGTGGGTTTTTTAAACCTTTTTTTTCGTATGACTTCCATTTCGTTTCTCCCCTTCCGAGGGTGTATTGGACATGCAGACGCGCGCCCATCGACATAGAACCCGTCCATACGCGTGCGGGCGGTTGAATATTGAAACGTCCCGTCATGAAGCGTCACCAAGTCACGTCCGCTCCATGATGGTGTGTAACTTGCCCTACAATCTGGATTGGGGAGCAATCGATCACGCACACCTCCCTCGAGGGAGACCCGAACGCGACGCTGGCATGACAGCTGCGAAAGACGAGCGACGTCCACTGGGACGGTGCGCACGAACCACAAGGCTATCGCCGTCGCGATACCTGGCTCGTCTGACGATGACGCGCCTTCTAGATGCACCATGACGCGCACCTCGCGTACAACATGATGGATGATACATGATCACTCATTCGTGCGCAAGACGGTACGGTTTAGTGTCAGTGCGACCCCCTCCCTCTCCCCGCCACGAACAAACATATCAGCCGATCGCGGTGTACATCTTGTTGTAAGGATTCGCGATCATAGGAACGATTAAGGGGGGGGGGGGGGTGAGGGGAGTCAGCGTCCCCGACCTTTGCCAGTGGATCGGACACTCGCCCTCCACGTCAACGGTCACCACGAACGCTTATCGAACGGCCTCAAGAGTCGAAAGGGGGAATAATTAACGAAAAAGCAATGGGACCCAAGAGGATCAAGGATATACGCGTACGCTCTCTCCCTGAAATCCACATATGCGAAGCCGACGTCACGTTCGGCGTGTTTGGAAGAGCTTGACAAGATGGGAATCTCTGATTTGGTTCCCCCCCCCACACACACCACCCCCGTGCCGCCACCGTCATCACGAACAAAAGGGGGATCAAAAATCAAAAAAAGAAAAAAAGAAAGGAAAATGAAGTGACCCCACAAAGACTGAGGATATACGCATACGCTCTCTCTCTGACATCCACACATACGAAGCCGACGTCACGTTCGGTAGGTTCGGACTCGGAGGCCGACGAAGGGGGGATCTCTGATCTGATTCCTCCCACCCCCGCATCGTTGTCGTTGTCGTTGTCATCGTCGTCACCACATATATGTCCTGCCCCCCCCCCCACCCCATAGTCAATCAACCAAGCAT